>BGPR01019387.1:0-21332 GCA_013235015.1 Araneus ventricosus
AAGTTTTATATTTAGAAAAAACAAGTTAATGCAAATTCTCAGCTTTCTGTCTGACGTATGTTACGCAAAGCTTCATTCTTTAAATAATAATTCAATAATCCTTATGAATAATTGATAAGCTAGTGGAATTCACGGTAGAATAGACAAATTAATCATTTTTTTTTCAATCAGCCGAGTATAATCTTTAATACGATAAAGTGTCACTTCTTCTTTGCTTTCAGTGGATATTTATAGAAGTTTGATTATATTTTTAAAAAATCGATATAGATGTTCTTGAGAAATTGTGGAACGGAAATTATGAGAAAAATAACTAAAAAATTGAATTCTACATCGAAGAATTGCGAAATTAAAAACCCTTAAGCCTTAGGAGCTACCAGCATTTGGCGATAGAATATAACAAGACGCTTTTCAATGACACTAATTCGGTTATTATTGTTCTTAAACTGCGCATGAAATATCTGCATTCATCCGCTTTATTCGAATACGTTGAAAAGTCGATTTTCGGCCAAAATTCCCATTTTTTTTTTATTTTTGATGTTTTGGATAGTTCATTCATTTACCTTTCTAAAACATATTTACTTTTGTCGGTACGTTAATTAGAAGATGAGATATTAATTGTTTTATAACAAACCGAAAACCGGAATTGGGCGTTTAAATAACCGAAAGTTGTCATTTAAGGAACAGAAACCTGTCAAAAATTCGCTTAAACTGCATTTTTTCAAGTGGATATGATGTTAGTATATTTTTAGGAATATTTTTAAAGTTTAGATATTTAATTTAAGCGTGTGGCAAAACTAAAATTTGATTTTTCTCAAAACTAGACTTTATGCATAATTTTCACACTTCAGACACGATAACTCAAGATATTATCATTCGATTGTTCTGAAATTTTGTGATCACTTTCTTCAAATGTTTCTCTAGTCAATGCACTAGAATAATGGATATTGTAACAATAGTTTTATAATTATGGTCTTTTATTTGAAAAATGACATAAAAAATTTGCTGAAAATCTTATAATGATTGTTTGGTTAGCTCTAAAATTTTTATTTATTCAAAGAATGTTAAGATTCTAGTACAAGCACTAGTCCATAGTATGTAGTTTATTTTAGTAATAGTTTTGTTTGAATTATTACAAAAGTTTAACCTCTAGCATGTTTGAAGTTTTTGAAAATTTCCTCTGAGAAACAGCACAAATTTAGGTTTTTTGAAAATTTCTAATAATTTATACTCAAAAATAATACACTATTATTTATCTCTATAAAGTTCAAATCTAAAAAACATATTATGGTATTTCTACAAAACAATTTTTAAAAAAATTGCTCCGAACGTGTTCGGATACCTTAAGGTTTGCTCATTGTTGTGAATACCAACAAGCTTTACTTTTAGGAAGAATAGTTGCAATTCATTTCTGCTCATAGTTTTTGACGAGTCTTAAGATATAATTTAAGACGATAGTAAACGAACTTTATTTTGAACCATCTTTACTTCTGAATTATCAATCATTTGCTTACGAAATCCAATGAAACCAACAGGTATTAATAGAATAGAATTCTACTTGGCGATTTGTATTCGATTCAGAAAATTTCGTCAAGACACCGTAAAAGCAAACAATCGTATAGGAATGCGAAAACGACGAATGAAGCTTAAGAAGGGAACCCAAAAAGTTTCCATAGAGTAAGAACATGATTTCGAGATGGACTCGTTCACCTGTGGCAAACAAACTAAACCAAGAGAAATTAGATATTACCACATTTCTACATTTTGATTAAATTTTTAAAATTAAAAGTGAAACGTATCAGGTCATTGAAATGTATTTTATCTCTGTGAGCCCTGTCCCGCCTCAAACCGCCCCATTCGAAGAGTTTTGGACTCGGGCGGTTTCTGGTGCCTGAGTGCATTTTACGGGAGAAAAGTAGTTATTTTCTTTGCTGACAATTAATCGCCCAAATTCGAGAGCCATTCTTCTGGAAATTCTGAAAAGAAAGGGAGGATTACATTCTTTATTCGTGTACGAAAATTTACTTCAATTTTTGAGGTTCTGGAATTCTCAATCTAGCCGGGTTCAGAGAATTATACAAAAAATTTAGTTTAGTTAGAAGCAACACGGGGGCTATTTAGGAACGGACCTCTTAAATTTGAAGCGTGGTCAGATGACGAGGGAGTCACCTGAGCTGGCATTCTCTTCTCCAAACTTCCTCAACAAAACAGCGGGACGACGTTTGCCCCCCCCCACGATATGATTTGACATACAACAGGTCCACACACACGACGGATCTTTAGTGGAATCGGGTTTCGAACCTGGAATTCTCGGGCCTCGAAACCAGAACTCGAAACAGAAGAATGATGTTGTCGCAAAAACAATAATAATGCCTTATTCCAAATGAAAATAAGCACGTGCCAATGATGGGAGCATATTTTCTTTTTTATAGAATAAGAGCTAACTAGAAAACGTTATGAAATATTGCAGCAATTTAGCAAAACTACAACACTTATTTCTATTGTTAAACACATTATGGAATTTTGTGGCAGAATCATCCAAGCTTAAGAATTCGGAATCAATGCGGGAAACCTATATTTTAAAAATTATGATTTACTTCAATACACTCTTTTAAAGTTTATACAAATAATACTCTGGGATATTCAACGAATGAATAGTTAAATTCTGAATATTTATAGAAAAACTTCCCTGTTTCTAAACAGCATTCCGTCTCGATACACGTAGCGTCCTTTTCTTTGACACTCAGAAGATCTTTCTGTTTTTCTCAATCAGCATATAATTGAATTTTAAAGTAAACACGCATTAATCGAACCACCATACGATACTTAATAAAATTACACATATTATTGATTACTTAAGGGACATTTTTCGACTCTAAGTCAGTCTATCAGTATCAAATGTTTAATAGAATTATATCACAATCTACTTTCTCTCGGATAATTTTACTTATATCTTTTAGTTTCAGTAATTTTTACAATAAAATAACCAAATGCTAATTATGAAATATATCAGCTTTAATTTTGAATTTAGAAACTGAAAGAACTAATTTGGATATACTTATTTTCTACGGTCATGGCAACGACGTTACAAAATTACATTAATGCATTAAAGCTTGCAATGCAAAGAAACACTGAAAAGATTTTAAAGCACCCAACCAGAACCGTCGCTCGCTTTAGAAACGGAAGGGCGAGTAGTTTAAATCACAGTCTGGCTTCTCGTACTACCATTCAGATCAGTGACAATATTCAGAGTCAAATTCAATTTGGATCCAATTAAATTATTGCAGACTTGCATCTTTATAGAGCATGAAGTAGCCTTTCTACAAAGTTTAAATCTCTCGAAAATCCCTAATTGATCCTCAGAAATACGGCATTGATTCAGCAGTCACAATTGGGTTATAAGCCGAACCGAACATGAATCCGACAGACATGCCCGAGAAATATGATTTACGAAATTGAATTTAATCCCGCCTATGAAATGTTTGACTGATAACAAAAAAGAAATTTCTAGTTAGACACTTTTTTAACTTGACTTGCACGAATGAAATTTGGTTATCGATCATTAACTTGCTTCCTGATTTGTCTTTAAATTTTTGACACTTGCGTTTTCTCGATAACAATACAGTATTTAAATATTTTCAGTTAATCGATTATCTTCATTATCTGTTAATCGATTTATTGAATTAAATTGCGATTTAATATTAGTGGCGCACCTGTTAGTGATTTGTGAAAAATTGGTTTTATGATTCCATAATGTTTATAAGACTAGTTCTAAATTAAAGACTAAAAGTAGGAAATAACTAAAATAACAAAAAATTATATTTTAAGTGCACTGATAAATGTTTATTTTTAAGAAGCATTTTTTTTATTAATTTATTATATTTAACTTTTAAAAAAGAGCGCCTAAAACTGAAAGTAAAGCTTTCTTATTATATTATTTCTCCATCACGGTCCTAGAAACCAGGAGCTGTATTATGTGGATATCTGTAGAAGGAGATTCTCCTTCACTTCTAGAAATTCCTTGGAGAATATGAGTCAGAAATTCTTTTTTCTCGTGCTACTCAAGAATTGAGAACATTTATCGGCAGCCAACTAATCTTTCTTTTAATCTAACATAAGAGGTGGATTTCTTACTTTGAATGTGATGGCTCCATTTTTGTTCTGATCGAAAGTTCTGAAGACGTAATGGGCATAAAGGCTGGCATCTGTAAAAGAAATAAACAAAAAGTCTTTCAGAGTTTCCCATAAATAGCTGTTTTCGATTCAATGTGTGATCACATAATTCTTTACTGAATACTTTAATATAGGTTGAGATACGAATAAAAACAAGTTCAATGGATATTTTTAAAAATGCAGTAACAAACCAAGCAAAAAAAAAAAAACACCGAGCACATATTTAATATGTGATCTATTAGAGAAGAGCATTGATTATTCGGACGTCTATCAACCGAACCGTTGCGGGATAATCGAACTTTGTTTTCATTTATTAATTAAGTCAACGAAATTTTCAGAAAAGGGTGTCAAAATTGGCATTAGAGCCCATTTTCAAGATGCGAATTAAATTACAGTAATCTCTCACTTGTCCGCGGGCGCAGGGGACAGCGAAAAAAAACACGCATAAATGAGAGACGCGCATAAGTGAAAAACCACAAAAGGAAGCTTAAAAGTGAAACGTCAATACAGTGTACATGAATGGTTAATTAATACTTTGTATATACTACTGAAAAATGTAAATAAGGTGTTTCAAAATGCAAATACGTGTATAATTTACGTTAATTATTTTTTTAAGGACACAAAGAAAATGGAAATGCTCCCGAGTTTTTTAAAAAATCGCTCTCATTATCGATTCTGGGGCATTAAAATGCTCCGCCAAAACTTTTTTCGAGGTGCAAGGATGTTGTTCGAATTTTTTAATAACATCCATTTTTTAAAAAAGCGACAATATCGTTCTTTTTACCATTTTAAAACGTAACCATCTAACCATAACCAAAACTCCAAAGATGGTTCTTTCGTTGGCGATCAATGCCACGTGGTACATAAAATACTAACCTCTCTAATTGGCTGCTGTATAAATGCGACTTTTATTGACGTCAATCACAAGAACCCCCTCGTACACCTCTGTGTATAAGTTAGAGGAATGTGTTTCTGGAATCTGAAGAATAGAGGAAGGGCGAGGGAATGCATTCCTAGAAGCAGAACAAAAAGGGTTTTTGTTCCGCTTTCTTGTTCTGCTGGGGAAAAAACTTTTTAAACTAATAAAATTATTGCGACGCGCATAAGTGAGAAGTGCTTTTTTATTGCGGCGCATAAATGAATAAGAGTTATCATTATTTTCCTATATCCCTGGCCGGGACCGCGAAAAAAACGCGCATAAGTGAAAAAACGCGCATAAAAGAGAGCGCGTATAAGTGAGAGGTCACTGTAGTTATTTTAACATCCCGTTTTGAAGCCTCACAAGGGCTACTTCGGGTCGATCCGCGCACTTCTGAAAATTATTTCGTAACAGTACGTTTTATTGATCAATTGCATTAATACCTACTGAACAAGCTCATTTTTTAAAAGCTTATGCTCTTTTATACAGGATGTACACAAATGAAGTGACACATTTCAAAAATTAATGAAAAAACCTAGAAATGTCGGAACTAAGTTTTTTTTAAAATAAGAGCGCATCTCAAAAAGTTTTTTTAGATAGGTAACGCGGCATTACGCCGTTCTAAATTTGTTACAGCGAGAAAATTCCGTACGCAATGGCTACCGATAAGCAGATGTCGATGCGTGTTTTCTGGTTTCTTTTTTTAGTTTTTCTTGAATATCACGAAAGCTCTTCAGTTTTCACACTGCATGTGAATTAGCAAATTAAAGAGCGTAAAATTCCCCAAAAATACATGCTTTTATTTTTCTTCCAGGGTTCTATTTTGTCCACCGAAGGAGAGCTCTTAAAAACCTTTTCAAAGGCCTGAAAGAAGCTGGTAATAAAAAGCTTGGGGAAATATTACTAAAAACGTTATAGAAAACCTTGTTTCTTGTTGACTAGCAAACCTTTCCACTACCTTGCCGAAAGGTTCAACCCTTGTCATGGAAACCTTTGTGACAACCCTTTACCCTGGGTTTCCAAAACTTTTTAGACAGGCTTTCTTTGCCATTTGGGTATCCATTGATGTATCGTCTGTGTTTCTATCTATTGTCGTTCAATTAGGAATAAATATTTTTAATCTGCTTCTTCTTTTTGAATAATCCTGAATTATAGGGTACAGTTTTATTCTTGCTCACCTCAATTGTAAAATGAGCAGCTTCCCTGCATTTTCATGAAAAAACAGCACTGTAAGTGTGTCGAAATGGTTCGCATCGTGGAGCGGCGGTAAATATTCGTTCGAGAACATTCTTAAAGAATCATTGGGAAAATGAAAAGGAAGCAGCGAAAATCAGTAACATTAACGAATACTGTTATCAAAACTGATTCAAAAACTGATAACTAACAAAAGCGTTTGCTAAAATGTTAATACGTAGTAGTACTTGGGGACTTATTTTTATAACTAGCGAACCTTTCCGCTACCTTGCCGAGAGGTTCAACCCTTGTCATGGAAACCTTTGTGACAACCCTTTACCCTTGCCGACGACAGGGTTTCCAAAACCTTTTAGACAAGCTTTCGTTGCTATCTGGGTATCCATTGATCTATTGTCGTTCAAATAGGAATACATATTTTTAATCTGCTTCTTCTTTTTGAATAATCCTGAATTACAGAGTACAGTTTTATTCTTGCTCACCTCAATGGTAAAATGAGCAGCTTCCCTGCATTTTCATGAAAAAACAGCACTGTAAGTGTGTCGAAATGGTTCGCAACGTGGAGCGGCGGTAAATATTCGTTCGAGAACATTCTTAAAGAATCATTGGGAAAATGAAAAGGAAGCAGCGAAAATCAGTAACATTAACGAATACTGTTATCAAAAACTGATAACTAACAAAAGCGTTTGCTAAAATGTTGATACGTAGTAGTACTTGGGGACTTATTTTTATAATTTCAAAATAAACAAATTTGGATAACATTGTCGAAAGAAAAGAAGTATCTTAAATTTAAAATGTAGTATCTATTAACCGAGTTTTCGATTATCCGAGATCCCATAGAGCTCGGATAATTGAGATTCTGCTGTACCTTTAATACAAAATGAGAGCATTTAAAAATACAGGTAGAATAGAGGGATAGGCAGCTAGGATACAGGTATGACTGTTAAAATGAAATCATCTTGAATTTCGTTTTATTTTCTGTTAAATATAAAGGAGAGTACTCCATAAAATTCATCCCGCCTAATTATTCATTAGAATAAAATTTATGAAATTTTAATGATTTTTTAAATTAATTATTATCTGTATTTATATAAATGATATTTCCACTGAGTTTAAAAATTAGCAAAAACATAATGAGAGAGAAGAGGGAAAACAAGTGATCTTAGCAAAAACATGAAAATAATAGTTACGAACATAAATTGCTCAACTCAATTAATAATACAGAATTTACGTAGGATATGAATGCTTTTATAGAATATAGTTTCTAATTTCATAGAGGATAAATTTATTTTTAACACTTGGCTGAATTACAGTAGCAAAATACTTTTTGATGCAATGATCAGTTCTCTTCGGATTTCTAAAAATAAAATTTTTAAGCAATTGAACATTCATGTAGAAAATATTCATCTCGGCCGAACCCAACATAAATTGTTGAAAATTATCTTATGGGTACTTTAGTGAAAAATGCATCAAAGATAAAGGAGAAGAAACAGTAATTTAAAACTAAATTATTTATTTATAAAACATAATATGAGAAAGGTATTTACACAGGTGATTATTTACATTTTAGACAAGAGAGATTTAGGGTTTGTTAGTTACTTAGTTAAATATCAACTTACACCACGTTTAAAAGGTTAGTTACAGCCATCGCCCATCGCCGCCGTGCTAACAGGGAAGAGACCCCCGTAGCTCGCTATGCTCACCAATCTACCGCATGTACGTTCTTCTTGATTTCAAAAAGCCATCTCCCTGGGTTAAAACATTACACTTTATTAACGGAGAGCTTACACCTGCGCAACACGTTATTAACACTGAGTGAGCGCGTGATCGTTATCTTCCGATATCTTTCCGCTGACACAACAATTATTCAAACGATCTTATTCGGAAAGTGAGAAAATATTATTAGGAAGGAATTAAACTTACGCTTTTAAGCTAGACTGGAAAAATACAATTCCCACATTCATTTGGAAACACTGAAGCGGCAAATAAACACTAGTCATCACTGTTGCCACTTAATGCACGTCTGCATGTTTACACCAATGTTTCATATTATTTGGCCCTACAAAATATTGATTATGGGGCGCACCATCCATACCGTCCAGAATTATCTCCGTATAACTTTTAGTTATCTTTCCGAAATCAGATATTATGGCACGAGATTAGAATCATTAATTACCGTTTTGAAAAAGGCAGAAGCACTTGTGAAGAAGATGTCACAAAACACGTCTTCCAGCATGAGTTCCTGAACTGACAAACAAATTGGCCAAGTGACAACTCGAAGACACTTAGAAAACGTCCATATAGAGTTGAACACTACCTAAAATATTTTGTAAGTAATAAATGCTTTCTAATTCTTTTTTACATGCCTTCGCATTCTTTATCTCAAAAAGCTCAAGGCATTACAGACAATTATTTTTACAGTTATCAAACGCTTAATCTAATAAATATTAATTAATATAATGTGAATGAAAAATAATTTAATTTTCAGCTTAGCAAAACTCTTACTGATCAAAAGTCTCACTGAAACTCGTGTATGCCCTTGAAAATTATAGAAAAGAAATTAAATCTAATATATCTAATTTTGACTTTTTTATGTTTGTTAATTTCGGTGCCATCATAAAAAAAATTAAAAAATGGGAAGTTTATAGCTAGCGCTTTTTCATGAAAATTTCCGTTACAGTAAACTTAAGATTTTTTTCCCCTACAGAGCAACATTGTGAAAAAAGGGTTAATTTCCTAAAATACAAAAGACTTCAAAGACTTTGCAGATAATTGACTTAACGGCAGTCGTTGTTCGTTCTTATCTCAGAGCGACTTCATTCGATTAGCCTAAGTCAGAGTCTACCCACTTACTGAGGTCAAGATGGATAATTTTTGTTCGAAAGCTGAAGCAGCCACAGAAGACAGTTTAAAAAAGCATGCTTTCCTTGGGGACTTTTAGAATGGAACTGGTTTATATCTCAAATACAGTGCACTCACGATTATCCGGGTTAATCATCGGGAGAGATCGCACGGACAATAGAAAAACACGAATAATCCGAAAACTCCTTTTTAGTAAAGAAAAAATCAACACCAGAACAAAAATATAACAATTACTTACATTTGCATGCTGTATAACATCAAACTACGAATTTTCCTTTTAACATTTACTGCTTTAAAAAATCTGTAATGCGTCTTTGCTTCTGCTGTTTGTTCATCTCTTGTCGTATATCGACACGTATTTTACGAACCGCAGTAATGCCACCGTAATCGAATCCTCTTTGTCCCATATAATCTAACAAAGTTTCCACAGATTGTAGAAAAGCAGGATGAGAAATTGTATTTCCCTCATTTAGTGCATCTTCTGCATCAGTACTAACTGATTCTCCATTATCAAGTTTTTGAAGGATTTCTAATTTTTGTTGAACATTTAAAACGTTTCGTTTTCGTTTCACACCACTCATTTTTACCAGTAAAAATTTCACGCTACTAACTGACGATAAACTAAAGGAACACGTGCGAAAGTGAAAGAAGACGAAGAAGTTGAAGAATGGTGTGTCAGGAAGAAGCGTGTTCGTACGAGAATGAGTTAGAAGGAAGTGGATGATTCATTTCTCTGAAAACTAGGGATTCAACCGGCAGAGATTGCCCGTGGAGGAAGAAAAAAATATTCTTTAGCCTTCGCCTTCACGGCTCACTAGTTTGACGGAATAAATCTCTAGATCGAACATCAACATCGATTTTACATGCATGATAAGCGTGAAAATGTTTCTCTTTAAATTTTTTTGTGAGTCCGGAATAAGCACGGGTAATCCGCAAACCGGATAATCCGGGCACGGATAATGGAGGGTATACTGTACTTCAAGAAATGAATTCTGCTTACTTGTGGATTTAGTTCGGGGATTATATGAACTAAGTCAGACAGTCAGACTATATGAACAGTCGCTAACCTGTTGAGTTTTTCATCGAAAGAAATGGACTTCTGTCGCTTCTTAACCAATTAGGCTCATTGGATAGATTTATTTCATTCAATCATTTTTATATGAACATGTCTTTACCTTCTCCTATACGAAGGGCAGATAGAGAAAGTATTGTAATTGCCAAAAATTCGACCAAGGAATTTTGCTGTGTCAGGCCACCTTAAGCACTAAAAAGATATTTTTGGAATTATGTCAGTTTGTTAACACTATAACTCAGAAAAGGAATGGGCTAGAAGGGCGAGACTTGATAGGCAGTCTTTGCATCAAAAATTATAGGCTGGAAGATTTGTGCCCGTCTAAGACAGGCTTTTCGCTTGCCAACAATATCTCAGATCTGATTGTCACAGATTTATTAACGAAAGTTGTAGTAGAAAATATCGTGCACATTGGCAGAGTGCTTAAGAAATGAAACAAGTAATATATAAAAAAATTAAGTCAATTCCTACTTAGGCCAACAAAGAAAAATTTTATTTTAGTCACTTTTTATTAAATAATTACAATTAATATAAATATGTATATACATATGACAGAATCACAATATTAAGTGGCAAAAATTTATTCACATGTTTCATTTTCCGTTTTGTACCCTCCTTGACTCAGACTAGAACCCAAATGAAAAAAGAATCTGAAAAAGAAATTTTTTCCCAGCTATCTAATTAAGTAATTAATTAAATTTAATTAATGAATTGATATTTGAAAAAACTGTATTAATATCAAGTGTCATCCACTACAAGTTTTAAAAAATGTATTTGAACCTGAGTGGATGAATAAAAAGTATTTTATTAACGATTGAAAATTTGAACACGATATATAGATATATATAGGGAGAGTGTGAACTAATAGTAGGAATTGAAAAAAGCATGAAAAACAGAAATGATGAATCAATTGACACTAGCTTTCGTTCTGCAAAATATATAAATATGCAATTCCAAAATTAAGTACGAAAAAGAAAGAACCTTTTTAACAAAAAGGAAAGTAAAGATCTCCGAGAAGCGGAAAAATAAATTAATTCTGGTATAACTTCTATTTGGTACTAATGGAGTTTCGCGTCGATGAATCAACATAAAATAAAAAAATCAACATAAAATAAAGAAACTGATAAAATCAGCTGAAAAAGCCTGTCATAACTCCTATTTGATATTAAATTCATCACAGAATCCAAACTGTATCCCGTGGTGTGTATGCTAATTTGTAGACAGACTGTCTGAATCTCTTTGGCACGTAGCCAAAAATTTCTGAGCGTTACCGATCTCGGGTGATAATTATGTTATAGATTATCAACAAATTTTGGAAGAAATCCATTAGCGGGAAGTTTGTTTTCCCGTCCAATTGCAAGCGAATACGATAACTCGAAAGTGCAGTGAGCTAGCTATATATATGAAATTTTCCATATGGTTTTATTGCTAGACTTAAAGATCTGCGTCAATTTTCGGATTAAATCCTCCGACGCATTGGCTGTCTGTCGGTCTGTCTATAAGTGAATATGTAAACACCATAATAAATAAACCTAATAAGCGTTATGTATGAAATTCGGCATTGGGTCTTGTCGGATCTGTATCAAATTTTGGACGCAATAGGTGGGAAGAGGGGGGAAGAGGTGCAGGTGTCACGGTCGTCGAATGGTTAGAGCGCTGCTCTACGATGCCAAAGGACTCGGGTTCGAATCCCTGGACTTTTATATTTTCAATTATTATTTCGATTATTTAATTTATATGCAAAATAGCATTTATGTAAATTTCTTATATGTAAATTACCCCTTAGTTATGCTTATTAACTGTAACTGTATTATTAACTGTTTCGCCAACTTTATATAAGCAGACGCAATATTTAGTTCTAGGAGATAAAGTCTTGAGTTGAGATTAGCAAGCTTTGTCTTCTATTCATTCGATGCATCCAATTGATCATCCACGCTAACTTTATCTACGCGACAATATGTATAGGTCTTTCTTCACTCTGCAACGAAGCTTGACACAAAACGCGCCGTATTTCGTAAGTGTTCCAGGAGATTCATGGGAGGCTACTCCCGCTGGTTTTAATATGGATGCATCTTTTAAGGATGAGGTAGCGATAGATCCAACTGACTACCGAATGCTACAATAAAAGTATCTGACATATTAACCTTCGTATACTTCCTAATACAGACGCTTTCGTCTGAACAAATTCAACCCTATTGACTGACGAGCGTCTCTCTAAACTATGCAGGATTCATTAAAATATTTTACCGGAATAACCTTCCTTCATTAGCGAGTGATCTCAAGGACACTATTATAATCTGAATATGATGAGAATAGCACCCAACAAAGAGTCTGCTGCCATGGTAACCAGCTTTAACCGATTTTCTGCGACCGACAAAAGAAAGAAGTTTGTTCGGTTTTGGCATTCGTTCCGAAAAATGGAATATGGAACCAGCAGAACTGCTCTCACCTGAATTTTTTCTTATACTAACTTACACAATATGTTCAAGGTCGTCTGAACAATTGATGGCGAAATGCGGTAGAGTAAAACCCTAGATAGGAGTCAGAGCGCATATGGTCCTGCAAAAATACCTACCTAATATAATAAATGAAGGGAAAGAACAGTCTCCCATTCTCTTATTAACACTTAGAATTTTGCATATCGGCACCGTATCAAAATAGGATTTTGAAGTCAGCTTCCACCTCCCCTGATAGTGCACATGATTAATTTTAACGGCTACATTACAGAAAAAAGTATTTTTTATTCTATATGTTCATTTAATAAAAAAATACAGTAATATATTTAAAATGTGAATTAATATGATAAATCGTATATGAACATTTCGTGTTTTATTTAGCATTTCTTAAAAAAATTATTTAATTGAACAAAAATATGCATTTTAATTTATACAGTGTCCCACAAAAGACTCCCTGATTTTTAAAATTAAATAACTCGACAACAGATATCGATAGAAGAATGAAACCAATGGTATGTTCATTTTGAAAGCCGAAAACACTCTGATAAAGAAGTTTCAGCACTAGTTGCAAATGTTGCCAGCAGGTGGCGCTTTACGCTGTAGTCGTAGTGCCTGACAAAAGTCTGATAAAAAGGCTATAAACAGTCCTTTGCAAGCAATCTTTGCAGTTACATCACAGTCGGTTCAAAATACGCACCTTTCGCAGGACAGAGATGATGTATACGAGAATGACATTTTCAGTCAACTCCTGTAAGGTATCAACAGAAATGGTGGCACTAAATGGTAATTAAATTTGAAGCTTTCAGAATGGAGTCATTCTGATTCTTCGAACTATTTCACATTTGCGAGAAAAGGCATAAATTGGCTTCCATACTCACCTGATCTTAACCCCTGCGATTACTTCTTGTGGAGCACATGGAAATACAGTGTTTTCTGGAACAATCCTGTAACACTGCATGAGCTTGAAGATTGATCGGTAGGGCATGTGCCTGCTTTTCCGCTGACACACTACAGAGAACGACTGAAAATTTCATTCTTGGCACACTCCCTCTCTGTGCAGCGAAACGTGCACATTTTGAATCGACTGTGATGTGATTGCACAGATTGTTTGCAAAAGACTATTTATAGCCTCTTTCCCGACTCCGTACTATGATTACAGCTTGCAGTGCCATCTGCTGGCAGCGTTCGTAACTAATTCTGAAACTTCTCTATCAGAATTTTTTGACTTTTAAGGTGGACATACTACAGGTTTCGTTCTTCTATCAATAACCGTCGTCGATTTTTTCATTTTCAAATCAAGGAATCCTTTGTGGACACCCTGTATCTAATCTGATGCGCTGCTATGAAATTAAGGATCAGGGTGCCGTTATCTACAATAGCACTGATAATGCAGGTAACTTTTCTAGGATACACAGTTTAGAATTAATTTTCTCTCACTGATTGTCTCTGTATGAATAGTTTATGAAGCTGTATTCATGTTTATGTAATATTGCAAAATTGGTCACTGTCTAGTTGCAAGACCTAATCACGTTTTCACTTTTAACATATTAAAAATTATAATTAAATAATTTGTGTTACAATATAAAATGCAAATCAAGAAATTTTCAGCCGCCTTTCGATGAAGGAAGACATAGCCCTGAATATGGCGCGTTTTATATTAAGAGTCTAAGCAATGAGAATAGTGTAGGCATTTTGTATCCCTTTCCTCTGACCCAGGGGTTCCCAAACTTTTTACTCTCGCGTACCCATTGATTATTCTTTTTGTTTTCGCTTACCCCCTACTATCATATCCAACTCCTCCACCATCACCACCAACCATCCGTTTATGGAAAGAAGTTTTTATCAATAATGTTAAGGTTAGCTTAAACGAGCTTAAAAGTGAAATGATTTGAATTAAAAAGATTTGCAGATTTGTAGCTTTTGTTATTTTAGTTTAATTTTATTGTATTCTAATTAAAATATATTTTCTTGTTCTAGTTTTAAATTTTACTTTCTTTGTAAAAAAACTTATTTAGAAAATTCTTTTTATTTGCTATCTTTATTAATTTGCTATATTTTTTCTTGTTGATTGTTTACATGCTCTAAGATTTACAGAATTTATTTTTGATTTTACATTTTATTCCATTTTTACAATAATATTAGTTCAACGCCAAAGGAAATGAAACCAGTATTGCAATTATTTCGCTGTAATTTATAAGGATAGTTAAAAATTACCCTTCATAATAATCAACTATTTAAGTGATATAATTAAATAGCAAAACTTCTCTCGGAGAAGCAAAATTATCTAACTATTTTAATCCCTTATGTTTTTTGTTTCCGCCATTAACAACTTTGGTATCCGTACCCCTAAATGGTCCTTCGAGTACCCCCAGGGGTACACGTACCGCAGGTTGGGAACCTTTGCTCTGACCGATAATCTCCAAGATTTGATAGAGATGTACAAGATGGGTGTCAAGACAAGATACCGAAATTCATTTATGTAATTTGTTACATAATGCACTTATCACGTTCACACAAGAACTGACCGACCAACAAATACTCCGCCAGACCAAAATAGATTTCAGCGAATTTGGTCCAAAATTTGTCCCAGATTTATAAGTCTGGTGATGAAACAATGTGTAAAATTTCACCCATGTACTTGATTGCCTTTTTTGGTTATCATATTCGAATTTCGTTAGATGGATTTCGCCTAGAATTTGAAAGATATACACAGGTAGCGGATTCGAATCGGGAGATTAGGACCCCAGCGCTGACAGCCGGTCTTCGTCGTACCCGGTGTGCCGTAATTGGGGATCGGTTTGTGGCAACTCGAAGATACCGCCAACTGGGGATACGTGGAGAAGCTCAATCGAGAACTCTCTCTCTCTTTTTCTTTTTCTTTCCAGGTTGTTTACACAGAGGCTGATGTTTCTCCTTCTGTATCCCGGAGTCCATGGGCTAACCAGAACGGATATAATCGTCAGGATATACCATTATAAATTTGCTGTTTGTGTAAATAAATTGTTTTCATTATTCAGCAGCGCCTTCTGATGTGTTTACTCCCACTTGCACCACAGTGGTGACCCATTTAGAACAAGCCTAGTTGCTGAAATGTATAGCACCCACTTGCATCACAGTGGTGACCCATTTGGAAGAAGCCTAGCTGCTGAAATCTGCCTAGCTGCTGAAATGTATAGCACCCACTTGCACCACAGTGATGACCAATTTGGAACAAGCGTAGCTGCTGAAATGTATAGAGTACTGGTGAAAAGTTATTTCCGATTTGTAAATGTAAGATCACTTCAATTACTCTACTGCTTGCATATGACTCTTCTGAGGTTTTGTTTGATTTAAACTTTTTAGTATTTTATGGACCATTATCGTTTTTGCTGGTATATTGGTGCATGATAGTGAGTTCTTTTGGCACTGTGAGGGTGTCGTAAAACAAATGTTTCGCACACATAATACTTGAAGCAGTTTATATATATATATATATATAAAAGTAGAGTTACGGTGAAATGTCTGAAGAAGGTGAGAGTGTGAATGTCTCTAAAAATGATAGGAAAGCTCTTCTATTTTCAGTTTTGATTTATTACACAAAATGGATTATTTAATAGTGTAAATGGTGTAAGGCGAATTCAGTTCCTAATTTAACTTTTAAATTTTATCTCGGTTTATAAAATATTTTTTTCTAAATTGTATGTTGAACAAGTTTAGCTTAAACTTTGATATTTTATTAAAACATTTAATAAAAAGAAATTTCATGTTTTCTTTGCTTTTCTTGAAAAAAAAGAATTTTGCCTCGTACATCCTTCCCTTACAAAGCCGCAGCCTTTTGTAAAAATTTGGTTATAATTTTAAATGCTCCAAGTTGTACTCCAGCAAGCTGCAGAGAGTTATAGAATTGTCCTTTTAAATTTATTTTGCAAGGCTTCTGTAGTTTCTTACACAAACATTGGTTTACTTTTTCTGTTAATTTTCGCTCAATATACATTTCAGAATTCCTTCATTCTTCTAAAAGAATTTTAGTAGTCAAATAAACCAAGCAATCTAGATCCAAAGATGTTAGCATGCACTAATATTTCAAAGCTTTCAAGAACGGAGGATAAATTGAATCTAGTGCCTTAATTGCCTCTCGCGTCCTACTTCTCTAATGGAGGATATCATCCTGGTCGCATTACAGTGTCCTCATAGATTTTAAAGCGGACGACAGCCATCCCCAGTAAAGCTCAGACTGGCTTCCTCTTGAGAAATGGGCTTTCGGTTAGGAGGATATTGTCCTGTCGAACATTTTCTTAACGCTTCAGGAAAGCCTCGTCGTCCCAGGATAATCCGGGAATCGGATAGATAATCCTTTCAAATGAGGTATTGTTGGAGGAACATCTGGAGTCGAAGGCACCTGGAGTCGGATCAATACCAGGGGTTCGTTAAAATGGAATCTTCAACAGTAGAGTACTTATTCTATTATACATCTGAATTTGCTGGGAGAATTTAAGTTTTGTTGAAAATTAGAAAAGACTTTCAGATTCATGAAGGTAATTTCCTTTTACACGCAATTTTCGACAGCTGCAGTGGATATACGTAAGTACTTTTGCACTAAATCCATTAATTTGAATGTCTTTTAGTATACTTTTAAAAGAGTACCGCATTGCCGTATATTCTCGGAAAAGTGGACATGAAATTTATTAATGAATATTTTCTTTGACGAACGAAATGTAAATTTATCAATGAATGTTTTATTTGACGAAAGAAATGTAAATTTATCAATAAATGTTTTCTTTGACGGAATAAATGTAAATTTATAAATAAATGCTTTCTTTGACAGAAGAAATGTAAATTTATAAATAAATGCTTTCTTTGACAGAGGAAATGTAAATTTATCTATGAATGCTTTCATCGACAGAAGAAATGTAAATTTATAAATATATGCTTTCTTTGACAGAAGAAATGTAAATTTATAAATAAATGCTTTCTTTGACAGAGGAAATGTAAATTTATCTATGAATGCTTTCATCGACAGAAGAAATGTAAATTTATAAATATATGCTTTCTTTGACAGAAGAAATGTAAATTTATAAATAAATGCTTTCTTTGACAGAGGAAATGTAAATTTATCTATAAATGCTTTCATCGACAGAAGAAATGTAAATTTATAAATATATGCTTTCTTTGGCAGAAGAAATGTAAATTTATAAATAAATGCTTTCTTTGACAGAAGAAATCTAACTTTATCGATGAATGATTTTTCCGACAGAATAAGCATACGTTTTCTAGAAGAACCGAACCTTTAATAGGTAATAAAGATAATAAGTACAAAAAAAAGAAATTGATTACCCACTGAAAAATTAAAAAATAAAATAAATTACTTTTAAAAAATGAGAAATTTAAGAAAAATTTAATTTCTAAAATTCTCTCATCTGATTTATAAACAATCTTTTCAATATCGTAGATATATTTCTACATTATCACATTTCATAGAAGCCTATTTATTAAAAATATTTTCAAACAAAAATTTAATTTTGAATATTTGTCTGAAGTATTTTGTTCATGAATTTGTTTTACAATTCGACACATGAGAAAAGAATTATATTGCATACCTTGTTTCTACTTCCTTAAATTTCAACCTAGAAATGGAATGCTTTGAAACGACAGCGGATTTTGCATTATTATGATTATAATCTAAACACCTTTTTAACAACGAAAACTAAAACGAATTTAAAAAATATATTTAATACTTCAGACTTCGAATTAAATTTGAGTTGAAATCACCTTGGGAAGTTGAGTTTGAGGTTAGGGGGCAGGAAGATTTTGAGTTCGAAAACCGATTCTCTTGAATATCCAGCGTGTATGGGGGCCTAGTGCAGGTTAAATCTGGAGTCAAAGGTCAAAGTTCCTCGAGTTGGTGTGGGACGCTTGTTTGGAGAATGGTTTGAGGTTCAGAGAAATTCCTCGTCATCTTAGCGGAGTTCAGAAAGATCACAGCTCAAAATTACCCAAACAGTTCTCATGTAACTTTAAAACAAGATAGCGGTGTGTCAATTCCATGAATAGCCTTCGGTAACGTCTTTTAAAATGCCCATGCATTTATTAAGAGCTGTAGATTATTTGCTACGATCGCTTTCATGTATATAAGATTTTAAAATAATTAATCTCCATGATATTTTTACATTGTTAGAAATAAGTTGCTTTAAAAGGTTCCTTGCGCTAAAAATGTGTAAAATGCAAATTAAAAATATTTCGTTATTTTCATTTTCCTTCCTCTGAGAAGTAACTAATAGTTCATAGCAATTAGACCGAAAAATGGCAAATAGTGGAAAAAATTTATATAGTCTGGAAACTTTGGTTAAATACTTATTTGACCTCAAGGATATCAGAACCGAAAAGTTTCCACCTCTCAGGGGGGAGCTTCCCCTCCTAGGGGGAAAAAACTGAGGTGAAGTGGGGTGTTTGGTCAGTTTTTCCTAGATTTCTTCAACCCTACACATTCAATGTTAAAAATAATATAGATGAAAGTCATAGAGCATAAGATTCTCCGTCGAATGAGTACCAACACTATATATTTTGTTGCAGTAGTACTATTACAAACTCTTATCAAAGTTGCAATGATCTTTCAATCTTCAAAAGAAATTCATTATTCTTACAAAAGAAGACGCATCAATCAAAGATTCTAGCTAAATAAAGTTTGTATGTATAAGTGTTCACTTTGGTAAGCACATACATATATCAGCGCACCAGTACCAGAGCGGTGTGGTGTGGAAGTTAGGAGAGAGCGTACAACTAGTCCATTGCAATGAGACCAAAAACGACAATTAGGAGAAAAAATCATAAATTTTTGAAACTTTGGTGAAATACTCTTCTGACATCAAAGAAACCGTAAAGTTTCCATCCCTGAGGGGGGAACTTCCCCCCCTAGAACTTTCAAAACCATCAAAGCACAAAATGATCGAAGGCAGCTTATTAAACGATAATTAACATTGCTTATATTTTTAACTGCAATAAATTATTTTCAGAAATATTCTAATTATATGTAGCCTCGTGCTGGCCATGTTTCATAATATCTTTGATACAGTTCCAGAGCGACCAGTTGATAAATCTGACAACCTTTACTTCATTCTTGATGGAGGCTCTCTTATTCATCGTGTAGTATGGCCAAAGCAAGAGACTTATGGTGATGTTCACACCACATATACGTCTTATATCAAGGGGAAAATATCAAGAGAAATAATTTTTGATGAAAGCACAGTTCTCCTTGACTCTCAGAAGACAATTTCTAAGCAATCTTGCAAATAAGGAGCGTTTCATTTTTCAAACTTTGTAGCAACAGATGATGCTAATGTACATATTGTGAAGACCGCTATAGAGACATGAGAAGATTAAGAAACAAGTTGTTGTAATTGGCCAAGATGTTGGTCTTCTTGTTTTACCTACAGCTCTTACTCCAGACTATATGGATATTCTCATGCTGAAAGAGGGTAAAGGTAAAGTCAAAGATGGGTTCTATAGCTCTAAAGATCTGCAGAATTCTAATCTCGTGATCGAATGCAAAAATTCCATTCTCTTCGTTCATGCGATTAGTAATTGTGACACAAATTCAGGGTTCTATGGAAAGGGAAAACTACAGAACAGAACGCCGTCTCTTACCCCCGTACCCGTGACCAGACAGGTCACTGAACGGTTTGATGGGCAAGATACGGGAATTTTATTTAAGAAAAATAAAATAAACAAAAAGAAGGAAATATATACACTATGTACAGCACAGGCATTTTCACTTTTACACTATAAGTTCGTAATAGTCTTTTCATTAGATGATGTTATACCTTTTTATTATTTGAAGGGGGGAATGTCCGGTAATTGAGCTACTAAGTTCAGCTCGCTTGAAAGTTGAAGGCTAGGGAGGCCGGAAAAGATTTCTGTTTTCGCTAATGAATTTGATAATCCCACGAATTTTATGCCTGGAGATGAGGTTATTGGTGACCCTTTTCAGCCATCCTTGTTCGAAGTTTGGAGCTGGCGTCCTTATATGTCAAGACACTGTATAAATACACTCCGTGGCATAGTGAAGTGCCGTGCCAATTCCACCACAACTACAATAATCGCTGTCAGACAAGTGAAACCTGTCAGGTAGGCAGGGAAAGATCCATGTTGAGAGAAGAAGATAACATCCTCTCTAATCCAGTTAGTGGGACAGAGACTAACCGAGGGCATGTTGTTAAAGATTTTCCTGCCTGTATCTCCATTCTTCCATGAGGTTTGCCACTCCTCAAGCATCCTCTTCCGGAGGAGGCCTTTTATGTGCGGTTTAGGAAGCTTAGTGTGTGAATAGGGTTGCCCATGTTGTGTTGCGTCTTTTGCCAGTTGGTCTGCTCTGTCATTGTCTATATTGCCTGCATGCGCTTTAACCCAAGAGACTTTTATTCTTGGATTTGTAAGGAGGATTTTGAAAATTTTTCTTCCTGTTTCGTTTGTGCTCTTTGAATTGGAAGATGCCATGATACTTTCTCTATTGTCTACGTGTATTTTAGAGGTATTGTGGTTTGGTAGAAGAGATGCGTATATTACTGCTTCGTGAAGTGCAGCGAGTTCAGCTTGAAATACGGTGTTGTTGTCGTTGAGTTTAGCAGACCACTGGTAGGCCCAGATGTCATTGGTCGAGACGCAGAAGGCAGCTCCAAATCGTGTTCGG
>BGPR01019388.1:3706-29373 GCA_013235015.1 Araneus ventricosus
TCGAAAAAATACCATCCCCCTGGCACCGTTTATACAAGCTAGGGCATTGAAGAAGACAGTAGCGAAGCGAAAAAATTATATTATGAGCTTACTCTCGCTACGCCACTAATTACGCAACTTTAGCTTGGAAAACTTAGAATATTTTATTATATTTGGTACTTTTCCGTTAGCCGGGAGCAAATGTCGCCAATTGTGAACCAAACGCGAGCCAAGTCGTCAAGAGAATGGTTGTAAGAAATTTGGCGGAATTCTACATTATTTGGCGATTTTTCGCTTGCGCCCGGCTAACGATAAAGTACCTTATATTTACTTGTTCACTTCATAGGTGTTTAATTCATGTCATCGGTGTGATAGGTCATCTAAGGTTCTCTCACGAATACTAAATCAATAACGAAACTTGATATTTTCTGCTAACAATCAAGCACAATAATATTTATATCTAGGGTTAACATACGTCCGGACAGTCCGGATTTCAAGCTTTTCCGGACTAGTGTCCGGATTTCCTCCAGTGAATGCGACGAGAGAGAATTTTGGTTGTAATAGAAAAAAAACTGACATATTGGGGAAAGCTGACGTCCATGAAAGAAAATTTATTGTTTGCATTCACTGTTGATGAGCCTCCTTATCCAGGACGAGTTGAACCTGAAAATTTAAGTTTTGATAGTTTTGTTTTAATTCTGTTTCTAAACGCTTTTACTAAGTTGGGAAGGTTTCACGTTTGTATGTAAGGTTGGAATTCTGTGATCGAATTTTCACTCACTCCTTAATGCACTAGAGTTCTGAAAGTTTGTATATTTATTGGGTCTTGATGACAATGAAATATTTTAATAATTTTAGAGCTCTCAATTATCAATTTTTAAAAAAAAATGAGCAAAATTACGTTTGCACTCGGTAGGTTTCAGGGGCGCCATCTATAGTATTTTTGAGAACTAAAATATTTTTTTCTTTCTTAATGCATTGATAAAAGTGTTAGAATAGAGTATTCGCACATTACATCACTAAGTTTCAGAAACCTGACGCCTTTTTAAATAGTGCTGATTGGTTGTCGTATTAATGTTTTCTATTCGCTGTTTCACTGTATCATTACGAATCCCCATTGGCTGCCTTTCTATCTTTGCAATCCTCTTGAAAATCTATATATACGAGTGACTTTCATTTTATCCTCACTGTGATTCTGCTTTTCATGTATGATAGACCATGCTGTAAATAAAACCTGCTTTATTCGATCCAAAGGACTCTGAATCTTTTAACACAGGCATTTTCCACAAAATGAAGTGGTTATAAATCTAACAAAAAGCGTTTTTTTAAATATTTTATCATTAATATAATTTTGAATTACCGAGCATTCATAAAAAATTGTATCTTCTTTGCCTTCTGTCGTCTTCATTTTTTTTCACTCCCTCCAACTCTGTGCTAGTGTTATGAAATAGAGTCGTTGGTAGGCAATTTTTAGAATTTTATATTATACTTTTCCCCCCCCCCCCCCGGCTTGCTCGGATTTGAATAAAAAAAATCATGGTAACCCTATTTATATCCCCTTTTCTGAACAACCTGCTTCTTTAATACTCTTCGAACTGAACTAAGAATAAGACTAATTTTTAATTTTTTGAAAATAATTCTTTTAAAAAATCAGATCAACATGGTACATATTTTCCATGGAATATATTCTTTCTTTTTTATTTTGTTTATTATTGTTCAAATGCACGCAATCTTATTATCAAAGCCGTATAAAAGTATTTAAAAGTAGAACATACCAAGTAGCCTTTTTAAGTAGCAAATTCAACTTTCCCCCAATAGAATTCGTCTTTAGGTAAATCTCATTTATGCCACGTATCCCTTTTTCACTCAATTCTTATTGGTTGTTTCCAGGAAGTTTCTCAAGTTTATTAATTTAAAGTTCTGCAAAATAAAAATAAGTTTTTTTTGTATAGTATGTAAAAGTAAACTTTGAAGGATGAGAGCTTTGATTTAAAAACTAAACCGAAGTTTTCTGATCACTTCTTAATGAACGAAAGAGAATCACTGCTCCCTTTCGGTTTTCGGAGCAATGGCCAAAAAAGCAATTAAAGATTACTTATTAACAGGCTGCGTAATTGCAACTTTTAATGTGCGGTTTTATGTAATTGAAGTAAAAGTAATTCAAACAACCATTAATCTTGGCGGAAGAATTTCAACGCGTCGATTTGCACCCTTGTTTACTTACAGTTGTGTCATCAATTCTCTTCTGCATCGCCGTTCGTGATTTTTATCTCCAAGCACATTTCTGGAATATCCGAAAACGACACTCACCGGCAATCTTCTTAAGTAGCTCGGGTGCAATCTGTTATCGACAGCGGTCCATCTTCTGTCACTTCTGAGAGTCATTTTGGAATGGAATGTCATTTTCTGTCAGTTCTCACTTAGTGTTTGCCGAAGATTAATTTAGTCGTAAAAAAGAGATTTTTGAGATAATTCTTAAACGTTAATTAAACTTCCATGACCATTTATTTTTAAGACAATTAAGGATGTCAGGTTTCGATTTTCGGATTTTTTGCAGGATCCTGTCTTTTCAACAGTAAGAATATAAACCCTTTTTCTGCAATTTTTTTGTTAAATTTCTGCAAAACATTGTAATAAAGATTTACTCTCATAAACGTTTTCAATGGTTACAATTTCTGACTTCCGTCAGTGGAGTGTGCTGCCAGGAAAAACTATCAGCACACTTCTCAGACAATTACTTGACATAAAAGATCCTAAATAAAGATTTAATTAACTAATCAAATCATTTTGCGGTAATTCTGCGTTCGTGAACTTGAAAAATGTAATAATCAGTACATGGCCAGTTTGTAATGGTGTCAGCGCGTAATTTCAGGTTGGTTTCAAATCCCACTAAACAGAAGTAATGACAAATATTAAACAAAAATTAAATTCTGAATTGAAAAAAAAATTGAGTAAATAAGTAATGAGAAGCAGAAAACTGATGAAATTAAATTTTTTTTTTTTAGTTAGACGTATTAAAATTACTTCTTGATTGTTATTTTCGGAAATTCAGTCAAAAATACTTCTTCAGTCGAAATAGTTTTTCCAGTCAAAAAAACTTTTTCAGTCAAAAACTTTCAGTCAAACTTCAAAAACAGCCCAAAACTTCTTCAAAAACAGTCAAAACTTCTCCAGTCAAAAACTTTCAACCAATGTTTTCTCAAAAACTTTCAGTCAAGTTTTTCTCAAAAACTTTTTTGTCGGCATTTAAATTTAGTAATCACTTGGTGGGTGTCATTTTAGTTTAAAGTTTTTAATAATTTGGTCGATATTCCTTTCTAAATAACTTTTTTAAATGGGTTTTCGATACGTTATTCTGAATTTGAGCATTTGCTCCTTTTCGATTATAATTTTTTAGTATATATAATTATTTTCCTGTTTTTCTTATGATCATTTCCCCGCGATTTGATTAATTTTTAGAATAAACTCGATTTCTCACCTATTCTAAAAATCGAGATTATTTCTAAAATATTTCAGATTCTACACAAATGTGAATTTTATTCTGATTTTCTAAAAGTGCCTTCAATTTCCATTATTGTGACTGAAAGTTGTAAACAAAATTTGTGTCATTTTAAAACGCAACGAGAAATAATAATGACGTTTATTTTCAAGAATAATGCTTATTTATGAGATTATTGATTAAACATTATCAATCGCTATTGTCTGTCAAACTGCAACACCAATACAATTATCACAAGTATTTTCTTCTTTCTGGTAATCGCTTGACAGAGTCGAGTTCATTGCCCCCGGAAGGGTCTCTGCCCTTAAAAATCTTACTACCTTCCTTAAAAAAAAATTTAATTTCTTGCAGACCCAGTACTCAAGTGGTTGAGGTCATATCTCGATTTTCATATCAAACGATGAATGCATTTTTTCAGGTCATCCATATGGTCATGCATCGAGGAGACCACTTCACTTCACTCCTACCCCAAAGGGGACCCACTCTTCAATCCCTACTGCATAACCTCTCTGCCTACTCGTTGTATTACTAAACCCATGCACCCGTAACCACTTCAAACGTAAAAAATTTGCAAATATCAGACGCATATTGGGCGGGCTTCTTGATACCAGTAGTAAAAAGATGAAGAAAGAAAATCGAAAATAGCTGTCTTCCAACTCTCAAGAAGTGGTCGTCGTCCTTCGGGGGGGGGGAGTGACTCAGAACTATCGCGACCCCCTCCCGAAAGTTCAATAAACTCCCTGGTCAAAATTTTTAATACTACTAATAACAAAAAAAGGAGCCGTGCATAATGGTAATTCATGAAGAGGCCTCGCCGTATGGTGTCCACGAGACCTGGAACTTCCGCGTGCGGGCCACTCGACTGGAGGAGGTCAGAGGGCCGGCAGGCGGGGGTGAAATGCGTTCGGTCGACGTCACAGGAATATTGGGTCAGTCGATTGGAAACGCATTCACGGTCACGGCTCTCTTGGTCGCTTATGCAAGCAGAAACATCGGAGGGATCCTCTTTTTAAACAGATTGGATAAAGAATTTGTGAAATACTATGGATGAGGTGACAAGAACTGGAATTGTCAAACTGACAGTTTGTTTAACCCCTTCTTTTTCGAATCTCCGACTAAATGATTATGTTTTCCATTCAGTGGCGAATCCAGGGGAGGGGCTATCGGGCTGCAGCCCCCGCCCCCCAGAGCTAAGCCAGAAATCTTGATTTTATTTAAAATCGCTACAACTGTTTGCTCTTAATTTCACTTTAAAAAAATAATAATAATAACCGGACGACATTGCTTTCTGGCTTGACAGGCTCGAAAATTGTCCTACTTTTCTAGTCATTCTGCTCGTACTTGTAGCGTTGACGCGATCGAAGACATTTTTTGGCTGGTAACTTCGTCGCATTTTTACTTTCTCGTATACGAAGTATACAAAGAGAAAGTATTGTAATCGACAAAAAATTCGAACTCGAGATTTTGACGAATCTCCACGTTTTAGACCTCCCTGATTCCGAAAAACACAATTTTGGAATTATGTCTGTCTGTCTGTGAACACGATAACTCGAAAACTATTAGAGCTACGGGGATGAAATCTGGTATGCGGTCTTTAAACATAATTTGTAGGTTTCTGTCAAATTTTGGACAAAATCCGTCAACGGGAAGTATGTTTGTCTGTATGTTCGAGGTCATGCGAAAGCTATAACTCAAAAACTTGATAAGCCAGATGGATAAAATTTTATACACAGTTTTATCGTCATGAATGTAGGTCCGTACAAAATTTTGGGCCAAATCCGTCAAAGGGTTGACTGTCTGTCTGTCCGTATAATTTAATTTTGAAACCAATCCGTTGTCTCCACACGCATGCGTACTGCAAGAACGGAGAGGAATTTCATTACGGAGTAGCGAATTACGTCAGTTTGTCCTTGAGCCGGTAAGAGAGGAAAATCGTTACGCATCTCTTTGAATTTCATTCTTTGCCTAGATGTTTTTCAATCACTATAATGAAAAACCTTCTGACAGTCATTGGATTCTGGGTAACAATAGGTTCGAATTTTTTTAGCCACACGGGGGAAGGAGAAACGGCACCTTTTTGGGGAACTATACGAGAAAGTTTAGGGGAGAACACTCCCGCTGGTTTCTTAAATTATCGAAAGTATTGTACTGTTTTTCATGATTCTTCCTGTTAGGTGAGTAAAGATTGTAAAGTTAAAGTGTTTTGGTTCACATAAGCCATGAGGTTTGAGATTCGTCACGACGATACAAAACTTTTATGACCTCAGCCCCCCCAGACCCAAATCACTGTTTCCATTCGAGAGGGGAAATCTCATCGCGAAAACATGAAGAAAGTAGAACTATTTGCGCCATTTCTTAGCATTATTCAGAAATACAAAAAATAACGCCGGAATATAACAAGACGTGCAAGTAGCGACGAATATACTTTCAACGATGCAATTTTTCTCTTCGTCTCATGGCCAAGAAGGGGTTAACCCTCCGTTAGTCGCAATACCCAATAGATAAACGTGCAATATGCATCCATTATCTGTTTCTAGCGCATTACAATTTGGATTTTTCTTACATTCTTATTAGATATTCTCATTAGTACTAATTATTATCCTTATAAGGGAAAAATTGACCAGATATCATAAAATAGATTTTATTATCGAAAGGTACATTGCGACCATTTAAGGATCAAACTGATTGCCAGTAACGGAAAGTTAAATGGATAGTAATATTTTAACAACTCTAATTTGAGTCAATGCACTCATGCAAGCGACATTTTGCATCTGAAATGTGCTGAGTTTTAGTTAGATTGACATGTTTGCAGACATTAAACGTTTTAATGAACTTCACAAATAGATAGGAGATTTATTTTTACATTGAATTGAATTTGATATATTCCACACCGAAGAAGTCGGGCATGAAATTATGAAAAGTAGAAGCTATAGCTGTTTGAGCAGATCAGAGCAAGAAGACAGACCAAGGATGGATAAAAGCATTTTAATATGGGAAAATTCAGTCACCTATCTCATATGGAGATAGCTACAGACATCTCTCTTCGCAGCAGAAAGTAAGAGCAATGCACACAAATATATACAATCTTGTAAGAGGTTAACAATACAGTTAAAAGAAAGATACCAATTACAAAACACAACGAGCGCCATTCAATTTGCGGAAGATATCTGACGCACAAGAGTTTTGAATCTGAACCCGATTACAAAGAAGCGTGAGACAGTATTCAGCAGGATAACATCAGAATTAAAAGGTTTAATACTATAGCAGTCATGCCATTCTGCATCAGAAAGAAAGTGAATGCTGTAGCTTTCGAGAATGTGTTCGGCCCGGTGCACACATGCGTCTTGTGTCAAAAAAGTCACTGGCGACAAAATGTCGCAGATGCGATTAGCAGCGTCATGTACATTGATAGCAGTTGGGTAAGCTGTAAGCACACATGCCATCCGCGACGCAGAGGTGTCAGACAAATCATTAGCCATACTTTTGAGCAGCATTTTCTCCAGAGGTCGGAGGGGGATAGGGTAGACCGTGGCTAGTTGGGCATAGGGGCACGTTGGGCCAGTCGTGATATTTTCAAAACTTTCCTTCTCCAGAGGTTGGAGGGGGTTAGGTAGACCGTGGCTAGTTGGGCATAGGGGCAGGTTGGGACAGTCGTGATATTTTCAAAACTTTCCAGTATTGAACGCTGTCATCCCAGACAAGTGTGTATTGTACCGTCTTTCTTCCTCCACATCAGCGTCATTGAAGAAGCAGTGTTCATTACAGAACCAGTTAGAATTTTCTAATTTTCACTAAGCTGATTAAATTTCCTCTCTTATAAATAATCGTTTTTTTTTCTTTGTTTATAAATTACAATTTCCACTTTTACAAATAATATTCAGAAAGATAGTTCTTCATTTTTACTTTAGGGCTTGTTTGTCTATCGAAATGCTTTCAGAATAATCCCTACACTCATGAGAAACAAAAATGGCGATATGGGGCTAGTTGGGCCATTTCGCATGGGGTATGTTCAGAATGTGCGTTATAGAAATATCTCTGAATATGCGGGATGGAATTGCACAAGATTTATTATGCAAGATACTTCCCTTGAAAAACCATGGGGACTCAATTTTGATTATAATTGCACAATACTATTTGACGATGACCATAAAAGCTGTCTCTCAGTTTCTATTGAGTAGAAATGCACCGAATTTTTATATAATACACATAATGTGGATAATAACACAGTTATGTTACTTAAATAACAAAATATAATAATATAGAAGAATGTTTTGTGACAGCCACTTTATACTAGTAGTGGGCCGACTTACCCCGCAGTCGGGGCAGGTTGCCCCAAGCGGCATGGTGTCAGTTTGAGGTTTTAAATTAATACTGATAGTTAATATATTCACATTTTACTTTGGCGAATTCTTCCTGAAGGTACACTAATAGTGTCAGATAAAAAAAATTAAAAATTTTGAATTCGCTTTTTAAAAATATTCTTAAAAGAAAAGTAGACGGGGGCCCAACTAGCCCCCGTCTACCTTATCGGAACAGACCAGGATATATGTGTGCACTACCCGACTGCTATCAATGTACTTCACGATGTTCATCGCTTTTCCGACATCGCTGATGACTTGCCCGACACAAATCACACGTGTGCATCGGGCCTTGATGGTCCGTTTTGAAGACAAAGACCATTTGGAGGTAGACCTCGTCTTTTGAAACCGTAGTCACCCACTCTCCAAACTCCGAGATCGTACCAAGGTGAAGATATCTGAGCCACGACGGCAAATCTAGCACAAATCAAGCAAACTTACACCCACGGAATCGAGTCTCGAACCCATGACCCTCCAATACCAAGTCAGAGGTGCACCAAGTTGGAAGCAGATGAAATATTTAATTACTTACAAACCATTATTCACTCGTAGACATTTGGAACACTCCTTTTCAATAATTCTAACATGACGCTCCGTTTGAAAGACAATCAAAGACCATTTGACGGCGGAACGCGCCATTTGGAACTGCGGTCAATGACGAGGCCGACACCTGGACCGGTATCCCTCTCCCCAAACTCACTCTTCATTTCTCCAAGATGAAGGCATCTGAAAGATGAGGGTATCTAACCCACAACGGAGGATCTAGCACACGTAGTAGTGGAGGAAAGTCGGGTAAGACAACGAAGAGTCTAAGATGACAAATTGGATTTTTCCTCGAAAATTATATTGGATGGCAGCCCCGATCCTACATCATCAGAGACCTCTAGCAACCAGCTACCCATGTTATACCAGAATATTTCACCCCGTTATTAATGTGATCTACAGGACGCGATAATGTGTTTTTAGTTGCTTCTTGGTAAGGGATAGCGTTCACGGAGTAAATTTTTTCGTTTTTACATGTAATATTCGTAAAGAGCTAATCAAAACTCGTTCAATGATGTATTATTTAATTTTTCTGATGTGCTTATATTCTTCAATGTTTTTTCAAATAAAAAGGCGAAATCGGGTAAGATGACGAACCTCTCCACGCTGATCCATGAGCTCTTCGTGCTACCTGAATGCCATCTGCCTTTCCTGCAACTCACTGGCGCTATCTCATTAAGAAGGAGATAGAAGAAAAAAAGAAGACAAACGAAAACTTTAACAGCTGAACAACGCTGAAGTCAATAAGACTAAACGCAACAAACCTTCTAAAAATTTAGTAAGCCTAAAGTAACACCTCGACTTCTAATTTTCTGAGTCTAAAGACTCAGTTCATTCATTTGAATTTCCTTACGTTGACTCTAATGACAATCTGGACCCAGAGTTCCTCGATAATGAAGAATGCAAAATTTGCAGTGAGTAAGGTAACACGGAATTGGGATTTCAGTGTTTTATGTGCAAGCTCTGACCTAAGCCCCAACTAAGCTAACTGACCAAGCTCTGACTAATGACAATCTGGACCCAGAGGTCCTCGATAATGAAGAATGCAAAATTTGCAGTGAGTAAGGAAACACGGAATTGGGATTCCAGTGTTTTATGTGCAAGCTCTGACCCCATTTCAACTGTACTGGTAAGGAGAAAATCCAACCCCATGGCGATGCGATTTTTGAAATTGATTTCATTTCTTAAGGCTTGACTCTCAAATTAATTTATTAATTGATATTAATCAATATATTAATTGATATTGATATATTAATTGATGTTGATATATTAATTGATATTAATTAATATAAAACATCAGGGTCCGAATTTTTCGATGAAGCGTTTGCAGCGGCATCGATTCACTTTCAGGTTTATGCTAATTAAATATTCGCCATCTTACCCGCACAGTCGGGTAAGATGATGAAATTGACTTTTTTTCTAAAATGAAATTTTGGGGGTTAAATTTGATCATAAAAATTTAAAAAAATATCTCTTTAAAATAAAGAGTTGAAGAAGATTTTGGCGAAATAAAAATCTTCCCGCAACGAATATTGAGGTCAGGAAAAATCCCCAAAGCTTACCCGACTTTCGCCTACTATGGCCATCTTGCGCGGTGGAATCGAGACTCGAAACCATGACCTTTTCACTCCGCAGCCGAAATCTTTTCACCAGGAGAGCAAGCTTGCGAGGAGATGGGTTAGTTTATGACTTAAAGCCATTACTTGCTTGTAGGTATTTAGCATTTTCATTTTCAGTAATCTCTGCCAATAATAAAGGAGAATGTGTGTGTGTCTGTGTGTGTGTATGCGCTCTATAGGGCAGACCGCTGGGCTTAGAGCTATGAAATTTGCACAAACATATTTTGGAGGGTGGGAATGTTAAAATTTAATTAATTAGCTATTAAAATTTTAATAAATTAAAAATGAAGCGAAATTTTAGCGTTTATCCTTGATAACTTTAGAAAACATTTCAGCATAAAAATGGCTTTCACACCATCTAAAAATCCAGAAAATTACCTTTGCAATGATATCAATTCAATTCCCACTACAATTTTTTTCTCGACTTTTAATAAATTTTTAAAAATATTTTTAGGCATAATTTATAACACCACTTTTTATTGTTGATATGAAATCAAACTGTTTTTATTGTTTAAACAAATATTTAATTGCGTATTTTCTCATCCATTGTTGAAAGCTAAGGACATATCGATTTTACTTCCGTGCTTTATTTCATCAATTTTTCTGTGAAATTTATGATCAAAATTTATTAGATATTAAGTTTATTAGAAAATATATCCAGTAAACTGAATGATTATGACTCCTATGTTTTAATTCTTTTTTATCAGCGTGTTTTAATCTAGTTAACATTCTGAACTAAATATGCTAACTGGACGTAAAATGTGCAGCGCCATTATAGCGTTGAATTCAAATTCATATTTTGCAAGAGGAATGAAAAAGAGAAGTTGGCGCCAACATGCAGTTGGAGGTTACATGACACGGACAGGACATTAGGAACTGTCCTAAAGCTAAAGATCCTGTAAGCCTAAAAGACGTCTCTTACGGAATTTCAAACAACTCTTTGCAGCTGTAGGAAGTCTAAAGCCAATAGCTTAAATGTGCTCGTAATCCCATTGACAAAATGCAAATTTTAATTGAAAAAGAACTGCCGTTTAAAAATTTGACAGACCCAGAGCCGAAAGAAGGAAACTAAACAACCCCATACCATCTTCCAATAACACGGAGTAGCCTGGTTGGTAGAATACCGACTCCTGTCGGAGGGGGCGTCGGTTCGATTCCAGCCCGCGATCTTGGTGTATTTTGCGTCCTCACAGCTGCGGGATAAACCTTTTTAACAAATCGAATTTCAGTTACTCATTTTGAAAGGTTTTGTCTATAAAATTCAAATTTTGTTCCCCATTTTGCTCCTTTGGACCTGGAGATGTTTTAGAAGAAAATTTTTCAGATTATGAAAATTTCAGCGAACATAATACGGAATTGGAAGAGGTCGAAAGACATTGATTTTCACTTGTCAGTGATTACGCCAATAAACGAATGGATAATCCGTGTTTAGCTCATTTCCAATATAATAGCCCAGATCTGTCTCTCGGTAACGTTCTGACGTCATCAACAATAAAACTCGCGCCATAGCACTGAGAAACGTTAAACAGCATTATTTTATTGTTAGAGAACCTAAATTTCAGTAAATTTAAAATTAAATGAGTAATTGTCGTTCTAATTTCAAATTTAATAGCTCTAAAATAGTGAAATAAAATTTTCTATCGATTGATATAAAATTTATCTCGTTATGATCCATACTTCCCGAGAAATTTTAAATTATATTAATCATATATTTGAAATTCATTTCCGTTTTTTAATAGAAAGTAGTAAATTACGTCAGTGGTATATCATGCGCGTGATATAGTTTGGATGCCACGATGCATCTGATTATTTATTGCTATCGTGATGATATAATTTGATAATATTATTTGGCCATGTTTGACAAGCAGAGAAGTGCTTTGTTTTAATTCGAATTTCGAAAAAGAATTCCTTTGAAATTTAACTTTCGACTTACGTTTGACAAGCTGAGAATTTCATGGTTATTGAATTATAATAAAATTATTAAACAACGAAAAATACTTCACACAGAATGTTGTTTACCAAGAGGTTCTTTGAATAAAGAAATATGTAAATAAAAAAAAAATTCCTGTCATAAAACATATGTTTATTTTATTTGTTTTCAATCAATGTTAAACATTTCTCTCGCATATGTATCTATTTAAACATTTCAAATTTGACTGGAAATCTCTCGAACGAAGAGGCAATTTGCACCCGTCATACCATGACGGGTGATTTTCTAGTGAACTAAAAGAGGAAATAGAAAAGGAATTGTTGCCCTGCCATTGAAGAACCACTAAAAAAGAAATCAAAAATGGTTTCAAAGGGAAGATTTAAGTTTTGTCCCAGAAAAAACTACTGGAACCTGCAATTTGTGTACAAATTTTGTAAGCAAGGAACACCTAAGTTCTTTATGTAGTAATTGTCTCCAAGAAAAGAAAATATAACTGAAAATTGGTCTGTACATTCTATTATTTCTCATTATAATTAAATGATATTAAAATTCACGTTTTCATTGTAACAATCCTATAGCGTGTACTTTAATAATTTGTGCACTAATTGTATACGAAGAAAAGATCGTATTTTAAAAGTCTTATCATAAAAAATATTGGAGTTTATTTGATTTGTGTTAAACAATGTTTTCGTAATGTCTTAAAAGTCAAAAGCGTTATTTTTCCTTCTAAAAATGCAATGTTTTTAACAGCGCAGGATTGAATTTCATTTTGGGGCCATTCCTCTAATTTCAATTAATCATTTTGAAAAGTTATGTCGATAAAATTCAAATTTTTTCCGATTTGCTCCTTTTCCGAGCGTAGTTAAATGTTAAACATGTTTAATTTCAAACATATTTAAACTAACTTCTAATTTGACTTCCTTATCCTTCCCCATTACTTGCAAGTGTCGTAAAGTTTTTTTTAAAAAAAGAATTTGTTTCGAGGAATTTTCAGTTACTCTTCTAAAAGAAAAATCAAATTGGACCTCATTGATGATTGAAAGCTCTCTTAGGCGCCGTCCATAAATGATGTCACAGTTTTTTTCAATATTTTTGACCCCCTCCCCCTTTGTTACAAAGTGTGAGGTTACCACACTCCCCCCCCCCCCCCCCCTTTGTCACATGTCACGCTATATTACATAAACATATACTTGCAGTTCAGAAACAAAGCACTACGTTATAGATCATATTTCAAATTTTATTTTTAAACTTTGACTATGTGTTTTAATGACATTTGTGAGAATAACAATAATAATGATTATATGTGTACTTATTTTGTATGACATAAGATTAAGGTTTACAATGAAAAACCTAATTAATATACGATAGTAATAAAATATTAATATAAAAGAGCAATTGAAAACAGTAGTATTTTTGAATTTGATATATTTTGCTATGAATCTTATCTTTACTTTATGAACACAAAATAATCTTAAACAGATTACATTATTAAAAAAAACGCCTCAATAAGAACAACCTGTTTGTGCCACTACCAGTTCTACCACTCACCCAGGTGGGGCGACGTATCTTTTGTTGGACATTTCAAGGGTGTGACAGGGGGAGGTTTTTCTTCTAATGGTGAAGAATTTCTGCTGCCACCATATTCTCAGAACCTACCCTGAATGCCTTTTTTTGAAAACAAAGGAATATAAGTGGAAAAAAAAATCACATGAAAGTTGTTTTAGCCCCGATTAAAAAAATACCCTCAAATCTGGTAATTTCAAAATAACTTCAAAATTTAATCTGCTGATTTTAAATGTTTTTTTTAAACCAAAATGTGTGATGTCACACTTCTTGTTACCCCCCTCCCTCCCCCTTGTCACAAACTGTCACAATTTCACGAACCTCCTCCAAGCGTGACATCATTTGTGGACGGCCCCTTATTTATTATTAAGTTATTGCATTCTTATTCCCTGTTATACTATTAATATAACAAAAATCATCTAAAAAATAAAAAACGATAATTATTCCAAGTGTTTTAGTCTAGGGATAGCAAATTCACTGCTGAATTTCAAAAAATTGCTAACAACCAACATTGCCAGTTTCTGAAAAAATTCCATTCAACAAACAGGGATTTACACAACAAACGAAATATGTTGGAAATTTTCTGGACTGAAGTTCTATGAATATTGCTTTTTATCGTAGAAAATGCCTCACAATATTCACATATAGGGGAGTAAGGGTAGTTGAGCCAATTTTTAAATTTAACTTTTTTTTATAATTAGGAATTGAAGAATAGAATATTGTAGTGTAAAATTTGGTATTTTGACTTCGAAATTAAATAAGAAAATTAGCCATTTTCGTCCAATTTTTTGCTTAATAAATATTTATTTTTTGTTTCACATTGTGGTTCATGTATCGCCATGAGAGGGATACATGATGCATAGTGTAGGGATGCTTGAGCCAGCTCTGAAAAAATATCCCCAAAATACGATGTTATAAATTTTACTGCTTATAATTATTTCATAAATGTTTTGCTTCATGCTTAAGATAAAAAAAAAAATCTTTCGAAACTAGTTGTGGAAACAAAACTAACAACAGGGTCATTTTTTGTAGAGATGTTTGGTGGTCGAAGAATCATTTCAATTTTGTTTCCATCAATGACAGCAAAGACAGTTTTTCATATATTTTTTTCGATTTTTTTAGGAAAAAGTTTCGTTTTAACCTTTGGTAGTTTCCAAGAAAATTTACATTGTGATCTTTGTTGCTTTTCTTTTCTTTTCGTGATATTTTTTATAGTTTTCAGTTTTTTGTTTTTCGGGATTGGAAGTCAAACTAGCTGATTTAGCTCTTTTCCTAAACCTTTTCATAATGCGAAGCAAGGCTTTTTTATAAGGTTACACAACTTCTGGAGTTGTTTCATTAGTTGAGGTCCCAGGAATAGGAAAATTTTTGGAGTAAGTCTCGTGCCTCTCCGTTTGTATGTGAACATTATACACGGAACGAGCTATAATTAAATTTAGCAGGCGGTTCTTGCGCCAAATTGTAGATCTGCATTAAATTTTGGTGCGAAAAAACAAACCCTTCAAACCCAGGGGCGCAGCGACCGGGGGAAAGCAAGGGGTATAAATGCCCCGGATGTCAGTTTTCAGGGACGCCATGGAGTCAGAACATGGCTACTTTTATGCCATTTTTAAAGCAAAATATGATGAAGGGGTTTTGAAAATTATGCCATACCCCTGCCACCATTTGCGCTGGTTAAGCGACTGGTGGTGACTGGAATAAAAAAAGATTCATATTGTTGCAAAAAGTCTTACTGTGGGTGTATGGTTTAAACAGTCCAACACGCAGGATAATGGAGAATGAAGGTTTATTCACAAATATGCAGGAAAACACGTAGCACAGGTACAGGAAACAATAGTTCTTGCACAGATTAGCAATGTAAACAGACAACAATTCACAGGTAATAACAGTTCAGCACTTTGTTATCTAACAACACAAACCGTCAGCAAATGACTAATAACCTAGTAGACAATAATTGCACTTTCATTAGCGCTCAGCTCACCAGCTGCGGGTAGAACTCCAAAGACGTTCACGCTCCAAGGCGATCCCAGTCGATCCAGACACTCCTGTCATCCAGGCGCCGTCCTTACATATTCTCTCCGACAGGCCGTGACGTCACATGGAGTTTTCCCGTGTATTCCCTTTCCTAGTAGAAATATCGAGAAAAGGGTTGCATTTTCGGGAATCATCTATTTGTCGCCAAGGTCGCCAAATCTCCAAAATGGTCGCCAAGGTCGCCAAATCTCCAAAATGGTCGCCAAGGTCAGGGGTGCCATAACAGTCGCTAAGGTCACTCCATGCTTAACCTTGTAAAATCCTCTTCCCAGGCATAAGACTTGCATTGCTGAGAAGCGACTTTCCGTGTTTGTAACAATCTTATTTTCCGGCGCCACTTACCCTCGCTACGCCACTGGCCATGGTGATAAAATGTTAATGCGCTTATGACACTTTTTAAAGTCAAATACGATGAGGGGTTGAAACAAACCCATGCCCCGGGCGCTACTTACACAAGCTAGAGCATTGAAGAAGACGGGGGAGCCAAAAAGTTATATTATGACCCGGGCGCCACTTACCCTCGCTACGCCACTGTTCAAATCTCCGATTATCTTCATTGTACTACGAAGCTAAACGCAAAACGCACCATATACATGGAGATGCTTTTAATACATGCGTGTTGTCATTCACATACAAGGAAAATATCATGCATATTTTGAATTTCTTACTTACTTGCTTGCGTATCTTCCACTCACTTTGAACGAAAATATTACGCACATTTTTAGTTTTTGCGTTTATTCCTATGAGCTTTGAAACTTCGTCTAGAGAGTGAACCATAGATAGAAAGAAGAAGAAAAAAAAAAAACTTTTCTACAAGGTGGTCATAAATTATCGGACCCATTTAAAAAATTAATACAAAAAAAACTAGTAATGTTACAACTACAGTTTTTTTTAAATTATTATTATTATTATTATTTTTTTTTTCAGAATGGTAACGCGCCTTTATGGTGGTCTAGGTGGTCGTAAATTATTGGACATCTCCCATTTTTGAGAGCCATAAACCATTAAAGCTAGAAGAAAAAATAAAAGTATATATTTGTAGGGAATGTTACGTTCTTTAACTTGTTAAATCAATTGTAATTCTAAGACTGAATAGTTTTCGAGATATTCACGAAAAACTAAAAAAGGAAACCTGAAGACTTACATCGACTTCGGCCGATCGGTAGCCATTGCGTATGGAAATCTCTCGCGGTAGCAAATTTAGAACGCTGTAATGATACTTTACCTATCTGGGAAAAACTTTTTTATTAAAAAAACCGCAGTTGTAACATTATTAGTTTTTTTTATTGATTTTTGAAATGGTTCCAATAATTTATGACCACCCTGTATAATTCAGATCATTGAATAGAAATAATTTATTTTTTAAAATTTTTTCATGACAAAATATGTTTTCGGATAATGGTTTCGGGAATTATCTTCGTGAAGCATCAAAATTACGAAATCTAAAAGCAGTAGTGACTAACTTACCATGGAAAAGTTAATTTGGATTACTTTCAGAGTATTTTAATGGATGTCAAATGAGAAGGTTTGCTTGCTAAACGTATAAGTAGAGTCGTTTTGACCACGCGTTGAATGTGACGTTCTTATGCAGATAATAGAAATATAAATTAAAAGGTAAAAAAAATTTATAAATAAGAAACAGAACATTTAAACAAGAAACGATAACAATACACCTTTTTGCGTGGTATAAATTTTTTTTACCATTTAATTTATATTTCTATTATTTGTTTCTGTATTATATTAGAAATAGCTGCATATGCACCATTCTATATAATACTAAGAGTTTTTAATTAAGTTTTGATTAATTTTTGACTACTTAATTTATAGTTAATATCTTAGTTAAATTTTAATAATTATAACTGTTCTTATGCAGAACTGTATGTGGAAATCAATGTGAGAACTCTCCTAATTTTTTTGTTATCTTTCAAAAAAACAGTAAAACACACGCAGGGAAACTTTAATATATGACGGCATTTCCAAAAACTGCTCAGACTTTCTTTGTTTTCTGCATGAGAAGGTTACTTTGTGCCACCACTTTCTCAAGATCTAGAAAGAATTTTAAAAAAACTAACAAGCACACGTGTCATTTTCCATTGTCGAAACTTCTTCATTCTACTTGATCAAAAGGAAAAACCGCTCATCACGATTCTGTGCTCCAGACGTGCCTGACGCAATTACCTGCACCCCCCGTATCTCCCTCTCCACGGAGCGGGGCGCGCGCCACCCTCTTTGTTCATGACCAGGGGATCAGAAGAGAAGGGGCCACGGGAGAATCTAACACTTTCTAAGCTCCTCTTCTTTCTTTTATTCGAGACTCACAATCGCCTTCCCCCATACCTGTCAACAATAAAGTTGGGATAAGCCCCTCCGCCTTTGTTGCAGACGAGAGTGACTGAAGACGGTCACGCGAGCGTCTGGGAGCAAGAAAAAACCCCCCAGAAACATTCTCAAGATTGAGGTGAAGAGCTGCCACATGTTGGATATTGTAGCGAGAAGGCTCCGAAGTATCCTTACGTACACTTCCGTAGTCCTGAATATGGTCTTAAACTATCAGGTTCATTCCTTATAGCTGAGGTTCCAAACCTGTGGTACGCGTACCCCTGGGAGTACGCGAAGGACCATTTGGGGGTACGCGAACTCAAAGTCGGTAATGACGGACACGAGAAAACATTAGGGATTAAAAATGTTACAGAATTTTTCTTCCCCAAGTTCGTGTAAAAAGTAAATGAGAAAGTTTTGCAAGTCCTAAACCTACCTCAAAATAAGGAAAAAGGAAAGCAAAAGGAAGAGAAATTTTTTAGCCATCCTTACAAGTTAAAGCGAAATTATTACAGTACCGATTTCATCTCTTTTGGCGTTGAACTGATACTACTGCAAAAATGGAATAAAACGTAAAATCAAAAGTAAGTCCTGCAAATGTAATCAATTCCAGTCATTGGACTCTGAAGCTCACCTAGGCCCTTAACAGTATTGATAGAATCTTCTTTGTATAGACGGATGGTTGGAGTGTGGGCATATGACAGTAAGGGGTACAAGAAAATAAAAAGACTAATCAAGGGGAAGGAGGAATATAGGAATCAAGCTGGGAAACTCCGTGGAGTTATGAAACGGAGAAATAACAACAAGCAATTAAACCTATTGTGGAACATTGGCCTTCGTTGAGAAATCGCAAAAGCGACACTGACAGTGGCGGACTGGCTAGGTTGCCAGCTTGCCCGATGGCAAGTGGGCCCCTTAAACAGAAGACAATTTGGGCCCCCAGAAAGTGTGGCAGAGAAGCAAAGAACTCCTCCTCTGAAACACATAAACAAAATAGCCCTTTCCCCCAAGGTCCATGTTTTGGAGTTCGACATCCGTTTTTAGGGATTTACTGCCGTCGTAATTCGACCAGTCAAACAGCGGGTGGTCGAATATCCGCCCGTAGGAACCAGGGCCCTGGTAGGAACGGCGTTCTGTCCACTTCCTTTGAACTTCCGATCATTTACAGATGTTTCACCAGCAAACCTTCGGGGCATTGAAACAGGGTATCTCTTCTGTGAAAATTCGAGTCGCAAAACTCATTAAGATATTTTGCTGGTTTCGGAAGCCCCGGAGAGACGGAAATAATTGCCTTCCTTTGTGCAGATAGACTGCGGTTCTTGTGAGAGATGGCTGTAAGGTGGTTTTTTCTTTATGTTGTAGTTTCATTTGACTGTCATAAATCTCACAAACAAGAGAACTCGCCTGTAGTAAAAGGTTTTCTTACCTAAAACTGTGATTAGGGCGGGTGGGAGAAATTGTGCCCACCCTAATCACAAGACACCAAATGACATTTACGACTCACGCTTTTCTTTATGCGTTTGCGTTTAGAAGAGTAAAAGGGACCTGTCTTATTGGTCTGTCTTTCATGGAAAATAATTGGTGAGAAAAGTGTTATTTCTGCTTTTAGTAGGAAGAAAGTAAGGACATACGTAGCGTATGTTGAAAAAGAAAGAAATTTTTTTTTTGAGAGGTAAGCTAAAATTATCATTTCTTTATTTTTACATTACTTTTGTAACACTAATACACTAACGTGTGTGTTTTGTACACTAATCGCATTTGACTTCTTCTTCTTGATTACGGGACACCTTGCCCCTGGTCCCGGAGACGAGTCCATTGTCAGGATAGTGCTGAGGGCCCGTGAGATGTTCTCGTGCTATTTTTTCTTTATATAGATACATATATACACTTTCTCGTACATCGATGCTTCCATCCGGAGGGTCACCAAAATGTGCAAGACAGTTTAGATGACGTGGTTTCATGCTGCCGCAGACTTGGTCGGCTCTAAATTCTAACAGAAATTGACAAGCAGAAAAAAAGAGAAAAAAAACAGGACTAAACCTGTGGAACGAGGTTATTAACCTCCTGATAAATAGAATGAAGGAGACCTAAATTTTCCTCTCTGTTTAAAATTGTGGACAGATTATCTTTATCATAAATTAGTTTTTTTGCATACTTTTCCGTGAATGGGCAATTCACTACGTAGTGTAAAGTATCTCCCACAGCGCCACAAGGGCATTTGATGTTCAAGCTCCTCCCAAACCTTACAAAGTACGCTGGGAATCTACCGTGTCCACTCAAAAATTGTACAATAAAATGACTAAATTTTTTCGTATGAATGGAAACCGCCGGTATTAGTTTTTCTGTATGTCTGCCGTTTTTTGTTGTGGGCGAAGCCCAACGCTCTTGCCAAATCTGTATTTGCACATTGGAAATTGCATTTTTTAATTGTTTAAAGGATTTCTTTGGAATTTTTTCAATGTAAGGTTTCGTTGTAGCTTTTTTAGCATAACTATCAGCAGTTTCATTCCCCTGAATTCCAGTGTGAGCTGGAATCCAGTGGAGTGTAATGGATTTTTCTTTGCTCATTTCTAAGATGTCGTTTTTAATTGCAAGAATTTCTTGTTTACTTGTTTTAAAAGTGTTGAGTGCTTCAAGCACCGAAAGAGAATCTGTGTATAAGTTGATTTTATTCCATGGTCCAATGGTGTAAATGAATTCTAGGGCCATTTGTATTCCTGTGACCTCCGCCTGGTACACTGTGGCAAAATCTGACAACCTAATTGTTCTATTGAAAATCTCTGCGTTATAATAAAATACAACTATAGCTGCACCAACCTGATCGTTAATCTTTGATCCGTCTGTATAGATCTCAATCTCGTCCCCGGAAGGTTTGTGTTTATCGTAAGAAATTGAAATATTATCCGCTGGGTGGATATTATGTGGATCTAGTCTGGTTTCGTAATCTTCCCATTTAAAAATTTTTGATCCGAACTTTATGTCGTTATTTATTGTCGTGAGTAAGAATTTGCCAAAAACTCCCTTTGCCTTAATGTCTAGCGGTACAATTCCCGCGATAACTTGTAAAGCTTCCGTAGAAATTGTACGGTATGCTTTGGTTATTTTTATAAGTGGTCTACGCTGTAGACTATTTAGGGAATCCCTGATCTTTTTTAGTTTTAATCTATTGCCCCATGCTCCTACTCCAAAAAGAAGGTAAGGCTCTATAGCTCCATAATATATCTTTCTGAAAAGACCCGAACGCTTAGAATAGAATTCATTAGCTACTGTTGATAGTTTGTAGGTTAATGAATCCGTTTTGTCTCTGAGTGCTTTAAAATGTTTGGTGAAAGTGAGACAGCAGTCCCAAGTCACACCGAGGTATTTTATGTTATTTACAACTTGTATTGTATGATTATTAATTGAAATAATGGGAGGGTTTCTGAGATTAAGTCTTCCCCCAAAAGTAATAGGCATTTGAATTGTTTTCTGCATATTAAAGGAAAGTTTATGCTCTACACCCCAGGCAAGTAATTTTTCGAGAATTGCGTTTCCCTTTCTTTCGATTTCCTCTTTATTCTTGCCTCTAATTACAACAATTATGTCGTCGGCATAGGCTTGGATGTGACTTCCCTGTGGTAGGGGTAAATCAAGGGCAGTGTCCATAACAAGGTTCCAAAAGAGAGGCCCGCTACACGAACCTTGCGGGACCCCTCTCTGGTTATCAAAATTCCATACTTCCTCATCCTGAAAGTAATGTATTGATCTATTTGTGAAATAGTTTCTCACCAAATTAAAAATATTCTGAGGGCAATTTGCCTGTGTAAGTTGAAATAAGATGCTTGTGCGCCAGACTGTGTCAAACGCACCTTGTACGTCTAAAGATAAAATTGTAGCTGGTACACGCTCTTGTAATGCTATGTTTATGGCCTGCCATAAGCGGAAGTTTGCAGTCTCGCAAGATCTGCCATTTCGAAAACCATGCTGTTGTTTATGTAATTTGTTATTTATATGGAGCGAGTGGGTTATCCTAAAGACTAAAAGCTTGTCTAAAATTTTTCCCAGTACCGATAATAAACAAATTGGACGATACGCATTAGGTAAAGATGGGTCTTTGCCAGGTTTGTTAAAAATTATAAGTTTTCCTTTCTTCCAAGTTTCTGGAAAAATTCCCAATTCCAGACATTTATTGTATGTGTAATGCAATATGTCTGGATTCATGTCATGAAGTTCCTTGATGATTTCTATAGAGATGCCATCAATCCCAGGCGCCTTCTTCTTTTTCATCGTTGAAATAGCATAAGTAATTTCTTGCTTCGTAAACTGTTTATCCAGGATCGTACTAGAGTAAGTATTTACTGTTTCACGTTTTTTCCGTTGTACATGAGTCTCCTGCGTTGAATCATCAGTGGGAAACAATGCCTGAACTATTGTTTGAATAGTTTCTTCTATAGTATTTGTGAATTGTCCATTGCTGGTTTTCACCGATTGAAGAACTGTTTGTTTTCTTATTTTGCCGGCGGCAATTTTGTACGGAAGATCGAATGCGTTATTTGCAACTAGTTGTTGGCAGAACAACTCAAAAGATGCTCGACACTTTTGTTTTATTAACCATTTGTAATGAGCTTCCTGTTTCTTGTAAACGATTCGTCGCATTGATCGTTCCTCTTCTCTTCGACATCTTTGATATCTGGACCTCAGTGCCCGTGTTTTCTTTCTGTTTACCTCAAGCTCAGAGTCCCACCAGGGAACTCTAAGATGTTTAATAACTTTCCTTGGGAAACTTTGACTAATTTGGTTGATGGTAATTGTTAACTCTTCAATCCATTTCTCCAATTTTTGTTTGCTATCTATAGTTTGTATTTCTTCTTGTAATTCAAGAAATTTTTGATGCACTGCTTTACAAATTTTTAAAATTTGCCTATGATTAAAAAATTTTCTAGGAGGATCCCGTGTTACATTAAAAGATTCGACATTAAAAACCAGATAATTATGATCACTAAAATTATTTTTTATAACTTGCCAGTTCATTTTCTTGTTAGCCAGGTTCGCTGAGGACATAGTAATGTCGATCCAACTTTTGCCATTTACCGTTTCGAATGTTGGTTCTGAATCTTTGTCATTCCAAATAATAAGATCATACTTGAGAATAAAAGATACCAGAGGAGCAGCCTGATCAGAAATGCGATGATTATGGATTTCAGGACCCCATAATTCGTGCCTCATATTGAAATCTCCCCCAATTAAAATGTGGCTAAAATTAACGTTTCTAAAAATATCTTCAAGTTTTAGAATTTCGCTATTTTTATTACTGGAATGTGGAATATATACAGAAACCACTGTGATAGTCTGAGTACCGTCTGAAATATCTGCAATCACAGTGTTTTGACTGACATAACGGGTAAGGATTGAAAGATTTTTATTTCGAATAATTATAATTGCCTTGCCATTGAGTGCAGCGACTATTCTCCAATTCAAAGGAAACCCTATGACTTTTCCTTTTTTGAGGTACGGTTCCTGTAAAAGAAACACATCTGGGCTTTTATTCGAAAAACAAAGGTTTGGCAACTCTTGGGTCGCCATACGTGAGCGACCCAAGTTTGCCTGCAAGAAACACAAGGAAAAAACAACCGGGGGCACACTACCCATAAATGGTATGTTTTGCAATAAATTCTATCTCACGGAGATACATGGGGCATAAGTTTGAATTCGACATATGGTCAGCTCTGACTTTAAGATTAGTACTTTTGTTGTACAGAACACAATTTCTGCAAATAGGATGCGGTTTTGTGCATCCTTTCGGATCATGGTTTGCAGTACACTTAGTACAAGTCGGTTTGGTTTCTCTACAATTTCTTTTTAAGTGACCAAATCGGTAACAGCCAAAGCACCTCAGTGGTTCAAGAAATTCTTTGAAACGAAAGGAGTTAAAACCGCAACGCAATCGTTTCTTATCTTTTATTTCCTGATAATTTTTTGGTTGCATTGCAAGAATCCAGTTCTGTAAACTGCCTCTCCCTTTTTTCTTGAAAACAACCTTTATTTCTTGGTCTGTTAGTTCATTACTCTCTTTTAATTGTAAGATAAAGTTATTCTCGTGAGCTGCTTGATCTCCGTCTTGTGGAGGTATGTCAAATATTATAATGTGTGGTACTCTGGGCTTTGGTATATACACTTGACATTTGTCCCTAAGTGTCAGATCGTTCATAATCGTTGTTTTTAATTTTTCAAGCATTTCAGGGGTTTTGGTCTTTACAACAATACCATTTCCCTGTATTGGGCGACATGATAGAACTTCTACTTGTATATCTTTCAGTTTGATTTTTCCCTCAAGTGCTGTCTTCAGCATAGCTGAAGTTTTTATTTCCTCATTTGCCGGCTTTATGATTAAAGTAGGCAGAGTGGATTTAGACCTGGCATTATTGACAATTTTTGATTGTGCCAAATTAGTAGTTGTGTTCTCACTAGCGAGCTTGGAGGGTCCTGGCGGTGACACCTTTTTGCTAATGGCTCCTTTAAAGGAGATATTTGTCACTGGTTTGGGTGCATTCTTCTCTAACATTTTAGCATATGTTGCCTTAATTTCAATCTGTTTATTGACTTCCATGTTTCGTGGAATTTTACTCAATTCCTTTGTTTGCTTCACTTCTTTATTTACTCGTATAGGGCGGAGTCTGTTTTGCATAATCATAAGAAATTCAAGAATGTCCCGCTTCGCATGTCCTTTTATCTTATGTGTTCTCATAATAGCTTCAATTTCGTCTCTAAAGATGAGATCATCATAATCCCTTTCCGTGAGAGGCGTATAACTTTTACAGTCTGATAAGTGAGATGGCTGTCCTCTAATGTTTGAAAAAGGTACTGGTTGCTCTAGAGCTTGTCGTTTACTATCTACACTTGTGTCGTTTTGTTTTACAAAAGTCCCTGTACTATCAATGGACGTAGCTGGGGAATGTTTGTGTTTTCGTTTAATTGGAACCTTATTGACAGGAGGGTTTCCCTCTCTATAGAATTTTTCCAGATCAGCGGGTTTTGAAATTGCTACCACTCCCTCCGAGTCCATTATGCTACCATTAAAGTTACTTTCTGTATCATCATCTAAAGAACATGGCACTTCTCCTTTTTCATACATCATACCCAAGTTGTTAAAAACACTATTAATATCATTTTGGGTATTTTCCACATAAACTTCACATTGCGAATTTTGTACACAAGAAAACTCACTAGACATAATGTAATAAGTAGAAAAGAAAACAATTTAAAACAAAAACAATTGCAGCTATGTTTCTGGCAACAAAATTCAAAAATCTGGCAACTGTTTCTTGTTCCCGAGATTTATTACTAAATATAGAGCCTTCTCTAGTTAACTAATTAGTTATTATTCAAATTAGATGCAACCTTGTTGCCAGTAGAGAGGACCATACCACAATGCAATATCAATGAAACAATTATAAATTAACAAATAGAAAAAAGATATAAGCTCAGAAAGAAACTGTTGGCAACGACTTGTACCACTAAATCAAAAAAAAATCAATAATTATCGAATTACGGACCCTAGTCCAAGAAATAAAGCGATCAATCAAATCACTATTTGAACCTCGAATGAAATCAGTGAACGCGTTCAAACGTCCGACATGCGCACGACACCAAAACAAAACAACATGGCGGAAGCCAAGTGGGTGTTGCACACTACTCAAGAGAAGAACATAACATAGAAACACAATCAATCAAAGAATCCAAAAAATAACCCCACCGCAGTGCACCGGAACACCCCCAAAGAAGAAAGCAACAAGAAATACCTGTAATATCCAAAATAAAGGGCGAAAAACGAACACAAATTGAAG
>BGPR01019389.1:0-29371 GCA_013235015.1 Araneus ventricosus
AGTTTAGAAACTATCTACACTATCGATAGTTCCAGTCGATTGCTTCAATCAACAGCTTTGAATCTGTCGGTAGTATTGATAGTTCCAAAACTATCGACTGAAAATGCTCCTATCGATAGTATTGCCCAGGAGAAAACTATAGATACTATCGATAGTTTTGAGAAAGTCGATACCATCGATTGTTTCCGTCGACAGTTGCGAAAACCCGATACTATCGACTTAGCTTTGATAGTATCGATAGTTTTCTCCCCGGCGATACTATCGATAGGTTTTTTCAAGTGGATAGTTTTGAAACTATCGATAGTTCCAGACGATTGTTTCAGTCGATAATTTTGAAACTATCGATAGTATCGATAGTTCCAGTCTATAGCTTTAAAACTATCTACTGAAATTGCGCCTATTCGATAGTATTGCCTGAGAGAAAACTATCGATAGAATCGATAGTTTTGAGAAAGTCGATACTATCGATTGTGTCAATCTATAGTTACGAAAACCCGATACTATCGACTTGGCTTCGATAGTATCGATAGACTATCGATGTTTAAGGATCACTAGTATTAAGTATAGCATTATGAATCGAATTAAGTTCAATGAATGTTCTGTCACTATTCTTTTGACAAAGAAATAAGTTCGAAATTTTCCACTGGAGTCCATCGTGTCTTTAAGGAAGGTGGAATAACTTCTACATCGTCGCTTAAATTAGCAACCAGACTATTTGTCTTCTATTAATTCATCTATTATGTCTTTTATTATCCAATAAATTTCATATTCGAGGTGTCTTTAGCACAGTTCAAGTACTAGAAAAGAGGAAATTTTCACATTTAAGAATGGGGGGAAACGACGTATTAACCGAAGCTTTGCGTCGTATAAGTGAGGCACTTTATCATTACAATGAAAACGAATGAATTGGAACTGGGACGAAACGACGCATAAATGAGAAACGTATAAACGGTACTTTACAGTATATGTACTAGAAAGGAATAAGAAATTAGATTTAAGACACTATAAAATAAGAAAAAGTTTTTTAAAAGAATAATAAATTATTTTTTAAACTGCAGACCAGTGCAAAGTCACTCAAAAATTTACATGCCGTCCATCTTAAAAAAATAATCATGGCATAAAATGAGATGAGAATAATGATTAACTGCAATTACCGAAGTTACTAAATTTCATTTAGCTTGTAACGACGCCAAGATTGTGCTTGTAACAAAAGTTACAACTCTGTACAATAAATAAATACACAAGTCTCTTCTTTTGACAGTCTTCGCAATTAAATGTCTACTTTTATTAGTATTAACAAAATTGCATTTAATTCTCTAGCGATTAACAAAATGGCTGAAATGTTTTAATAGTGCCGAACTCGCCACTGACTCGCCAAACATTGAGTTATTAAAATGATCATCATCTTAAAAAGGGATCAAAACTTACAATTCTTTGACATACGTCGTTTTCAATGACTTCAAGGAAAATTCATGCCAAATTCGAAGAAAATCGAGCATAGCGTTTGATCAGTCAATACGTTTTTGTCAGACTTTCATGTGGAAACGAATACAAAATTTATTACTTACAATATATAATTGATAAAAACTTTAAGAGTATTCTAAATTATTCATTTAAAATACCTTTGCAAACACGTTTTTCAGATCAAATCAAAATATTTTGGAGAAATATTGAGACAAGTATTTTTTACATCTTTTTAACAACGAGGTTTCGTTTCTGCTTCCAAAAAAATTTGCTTCAGGGCGAAATTTCAGTGACGTTTAAATGATAATAACTATAATCGGTTTCTTTTGTAATCACAATTTGATTGCATTATAAATTTCACTGGAATAAAACCCCATTCAGAAATAATGTTTGAATCCCTATGTAAATCAAAGAATGGAATTAAATGATCTTTGGACACCTATTGGTTGTCGTTGGGTTTTTTATTCTGCTTAAAACTCTCAAATAAGTTCATTTATTAAATTTCAAGCCACTCGGTTACTGTCCTTCACTGCTGTTATGGCTCGGAGTCAGGGTCTTAACTTCGGGATCGAGGTTTAAGATTTAGTTTAGGAATCGAGGTTAATTCCGGAAAAAATATGTCGTGTACGCAGCTAAATCTGGTGGTTCCATACTTCCTTCTGCTGGTGTGGAATGGAAATTGGGAGAAAAGATTGCCAATTTAGGTTTCGTACTTTGGGTTTGAGATTAATTTAAGAAAAGAATTAGAATCAATTGAAGAAGAACAGCTTATTCGAAGACATTATTTTTTGTTAATTAATTTCATTAATTAATAATTAATCAAAACGTCAAAAAACTTTTTTACGCTTTGAGATAAGAAATTGGAACGTATAATTCCAATTCATTGATTCCGTTTCATCGAAACATTTGCTGAGAACTTTAAAATAGCTTACCTTGTACGTTTAAAAATTGATGAATTTGGTGGGAAGTATATTTACTACGGCCCAATATAGGGTTAATACAGAAAAATTATTTTTCATATTGACTGTAGTAAAGCGAATAATGGAGTGTTTCACCATTTCTTTAAGCAAACTGAAACAAAAAAGTATCTAAAACCACAAATATTAAGCATGATATACTGAATATTGGTACAAAATTCTGTCAAGAGAGTATCTCCTTTTCGGTTAGGATAAAAATCTGGAATTCTCTTTGTAAAAGCCAAATGTACCGAAACTACCACAAACCCAGTTAAAAGCGAGTGGCCAAAAATGTCTTCCGCCGTCAGCTTTCCCCCTCGCTCTATGAATAATGGAGTAGCGACGGCAATCCAGTAGGTTGAATTACAGATAATCATCCCAGAAAAGAAGGAAAATGACACAGCCAGATATGCATTCGTTGTTCGACACAGGCATTATGCGGATCATTTGACAATATTTCACGCAAACCCGCAACACTCAACAGAAATGAAGATCATTTGTCAAAAGAGACGCATTCAAATCAGGGAATTAATGGGGAAAAAGTTGTATTTTTTCCCCAAGTAATCTGCATTGCTATACATAGACTTTGATTACTCCGTGAGTCTTGTTTAAGAATTCTAGATAAAAAAAATCAATTATGAATTTATGTTTTATTCAAACGAGTTGAAATTCTTTCCCTAATAGTTTGCCCACCTGAAAAAACGTGGGAATTGTACCAAATATTTAATTCGGTCTAGAATGTGCGCAAAAAATACATAAATGGATTATTTGGATGGATATAATAAGAATTTTAGGTTGTTCTTTTTTCAGTTGTTTTTTATTTTTCAACTTTGAGTGTTTATATGTTTATCCTTTTCAGCTTACTATCAAAACATAGTAGTTATACGCACAAAGAAAACTTAAAAATCATTACAAGTTGCAAAAGATTTACAAAACATCTATTTACTTAATGCAAGAACAAAATCGAATAATGATTAAATATCAGATTTTTTTATATTAAAAGGACGTGAAGGAATGTTCACCAAAATCAGAAATAAAAAGTTATAACTTAAAAAGTTTAAAGTTTTCAAGTAAATATCAATAAGGAATCTGCTTATTATTGCCCAAAAAAAAACTTTGGTAAAAAAAATTTATTGACAAAGAAGCACTGCAAAATATCTTTTTGGGGTTTTTTTTATGATTCTTTTTTTCCTAGATTGTTCATTCGAGTGGGTCTAAAAAATCAATTTTTAGAGTATCGAATTCAAATAGGACACAAAAGTTGCGTATGGCCATACTAATCAACTGAAAAATATCAAGAAAAATCATATTTTTAATTTTAAAATCGAGCAAAGAGCCTAGTTTGGAAAAAACAACAATATTTGAATATATAAAAATTTGATTTTTTGAGTATCGAATTCTAATTGGACGCAAAAGTTGTGTATCACCGTGCTAATCATAGTAAAAATATGGAAAAAAACTATACTTTTAATCTTCAGTTCGCGAAAAAAGCCTAAAGTTTGGAAAAAATGACAAAAAACAATATTTTACTCTATGCTAAAATTTTACGGGCTACAGAGTTTTGTTCCAAATAGCGTCTAAGTACTTCATTTTAGTTGCCTGTGGACAGAAAAATTATATTTAAAAACCATACACTACTTTTTGAATTTGCGCAAAAAGGTCCAAATTTTCGAGTTTAGGTGAAAAATGGAGGTTTCCACAATTTAACAAATAAATTCATTGTGGTATTTTAAATTATAAATTATGTCTATGTTTAGGACCGTATTTGACGGATGGATATCTTCTAACCCTTTATCTACCAACGGTACTTTAAAATACCGCTTTAATCACGTTCATATCTTCGCAATATGGCCCTTTATCCTCACAGTATTCACAAGAACACGGAGAATAGAGTTCCGAGATAACAAGCAGTAAATGGCAGCTGAAGGCAGAAATTAAAATCTTGCAACTATTAATTAAATTAATTAAGAAATTTTAATCAATTAAAAAAGTGTTTTCCTCATTCCCAGGGTTAGTCTACATCATAACTTATCTAATGATTAAAAAACAAAATTAAAAAGTCGCTAGTAAGTCAACATGGTAAATAAAGTGCTAATGGCAAGCCAGACAGGATCATATCCCAGACAGCAAAGAAACTTTGTCTAAAAGGTTTTGGAAACCTTGTCGTCTGCAAGGGTAAATGGTTGTCACAAAGGTTTCCATGAAAAGGCTTGAACCTTTCGGCAAGGTAGCGGAAAGGTTCGCTAGTCAACAAGGAACAAGGTTTTCTGTAAGGTTTTTTGTAAGATTTCCCCCAGCCTGCTTTTTTACAAGCTTGTTACAGGCTTTCCTCAAGCTTGTTTCATGCCTTTTCTAAAGGTTGTTAAGAACCCTCCTTCGGCGGAAAAAAATAGAAGCCCTTCCCCCCCTCCGAAGCCGTATTCCTACAGAGTGGAAACCCCTTTTCAAAGCCATACCCCTACAAACTTCAAATTTCTCCGAGAAGGGGATCGAACCCGCGTTCCTAGACTTAGAAGGAAAATGCAATAACCACGATACCGGACGGGGCTACACACGATGGGATAGGTGGCTCATAACAAGCTTATCTATGTCAATTTTGAGGGAATGGTTTCCGAAACGCTTTGTGCGGAAATGCTTTCGCGGACAGCCTATGGAAAGTGAAATGGCAACCTTTCCTCAACCTTCTTTGTTATCTAGGATGCCTCCATAATGTCGTCAACAAGAATTTTGAGTTCGCTTGTAGGGCTTGTTTTCCTATATCCATCCAACTGGTTCGGTTGCCGCAATGGCATCAGGCACGGGGCATGGGACTGCGTTCTGTAGGGCCTGTTTGGGAAATGAACAAGCGTAGGACCCGGATTTCAGATATCAAACATCGGGAGTGACTGAGAGGTCCAGGATCTCTTACCACCAGATCTGGAGCGCATTCTCCTGTCTGGATTGCTCTGACAATGTCCAGAAGGTACTGTTGATCTTTACTAAGATCAGTCTTATTCATATTGATTTCATTTAACTCAATTGAAATCACTAGAAAAATCGATTTATTTTTCGACCCACCCTATTGTTCATCATATTAAATGGAGTCATTTTACTTGATATATCTGCACTCCAGAGGTACTGTATCAAGAGAAACAATTTTAAAATTTTTCAGGAGAGCCTGAAAAAGTTCCAGGACGCAATGTACATCATGCTGCATTTTCCTTTTTGATAGCGGGTTTCTTTTTCTTTTCTTTTTTTGTCATGCCTACAGCTGTGACACTTTACTCATCCGAAACTGTAGGTGGAATTATGTAAATATGATGAAAACACCAAAATCAGCAAAATTGAACTTAGGTACTTTACCTCTGACGTGGCCGCCCGGAGGGGCGGCACCAGAACTACGTGGATGGGAAGCCGCCTTATAAGTAAACGGGTTCTCTCTTCTCCTTGGAGTATATCAATGGTGGGGGTGAGTTATCCTCATAATTGGAGTATAGCAATGGCGGAATATACCTCCTTGAGGGAGGGGTCGGGACGTGACAAATTATGGCCATTCTTACTCCGACCTAAGTATCCGAGCTGTTGCGGAGAACTACTGAATACTTTTTTACTGACATAAATAGGACAAATTGTGGAATGTGAAACTTCTCTTATAAATGAATTTATTCTTCCGGGTCTTCCCATGTGCTTCTCGAAATTGAGACTATAATAACTATACCACTTCACAGAGCCCGAATTTGCTGTTCGCTGTGGGCGGGTCATTCAGTTCCCTTCGAATGCTACAGCAGGGTAGGGGTAATTCTTTATACCTTTAAATGAACCTCTAACCCTAAAATTAGAGAAATGGATGCAACTAATTGAATTCTGAAATTTTAGAATTCACTATTTGAAAAATAAAAATCATTTACAAGCTGAGGTTCAGTTTCCTGTTCTTTTTTCCTTCGATAGTTCCTCTATTTCGTCAATCTTTCAGAATACAAATTCCTGATGTTAGACTATTATGAACTTAAATTCAAAGAAAGGAAATTGATTAATTCTGAAAACTTCGAAGCGAACCACAAAAATTGGTGTCTTAAATTATTGGATAGCATTATACCACGATCCTATTGTATTCACGAATAAAATCAATTCACTGATACAATCCATCAGTTTTCTTCCTTCATTCTTCTCCTTACGTGCATGTATTGCTAATTACTTTGGCGAATTATATTAATGTTAACCCCTTCTTGGCTGGCGTCGCATGTCGTACGTTCGGCTCTGTTGAGCCGTACGCTATTTAAATCCGCAATAAAGTCAATGTAACAAGTGATTTTTACAAACATTTACCTGGACACGCTGAAATGTCTCAAGTATCCTTCACCATCTTAAATAGATAGAAATAATAGAAAATATATAAAATGGGTGGTGACTTCTAATTAGGAGGTTAACCTTTTTACTTTCTCGTATACGAAGTACACAAAGAGAAAGTATTGTAATCGTCAAAAAATTCGAACTCGAGATTTTGACGAATCTCCATGTTTTAGATCTCCCCGAGTCCGAAAAACACAATTTGGGAATTATGTCTGTCTGTGAACACGATAACTCGAAAACTATTAGAGCTACGGGGATGAAATTTGGAATGTACTCTTTAAACATAATTTGTAGGTTTCTGTTAAATTTTGGACAAAATCCGTCAACGGGAAGTCTTCAGTTCTTCGGGGACAACGTCAACGGGAAGTTCGCAGTTCTTCTTGTTTATATCCCCGTAGCCTAAAGGTTAAATAAAAAAGTAAGTCAAGGGGTTAATAACAGCTGTGGTGGAAATTGGACTTGCTAATTGCAGTAAGTTAATGTGCCTACAGCGAGAGCTGAGGTTCCCAACCTGTGGTACACGTACCCCTGGGGGTAAGCAAAGGACTAGTTGGGGGTACGTGAAAACAAAGTTGGTAATGGCGGAAACAAGAAAACATAAAATTCAAAAAGTTATAGAATTTTGTTTCCCCTAGTTAAAACTTGCTATTTAATAACTACACCACTTCAAAAGCTGACTATTACAGAGAGTAATTTTTAACCATCCTTGTAAGTTAATACGAAATTATAATAATGCTGATTTCATTTCTTTTGGCATGGAACTACAGTAGGACCCCGGTAATCCGGACGAATTCAGGCACATGGACGTCCGGATTAGCGGGATTTCCGGATTAGCGAGGTTTTTAAAAAATAACGTAAAGCACTTTTTTCAAAAAATGTATGTATAGGTACTATGGTATATTTGTATGAACTAACATTGTATGGATAAATTGAATGAACATGATACGTACATACATAATTACTACATATGCAAGTGAATGAACATAATCAGTGTCCAAAAAAGTCAGAGATTTTCTTTGCGCGGCCGTTCCAATTTTTAATTCAAATGCGCGGTCTCTTAAACGTCTGAGGATCATAATTTCCGTGTGCTTCAAAATTTTGCTCTTCAGCCCAATGTAATGAAGTGTTGAGTGCCGCCCTAGCCTCAGAATGAGAAATTTTGATGGAGTTTACAGATTCAATAAAATCGGGAAGCAAATTTTTCCACGACTTGTTGATCAGCAATGTAGACACAGATGTCCAGTTAGCAAGACTGAACACGACATCTTTTAAATTTACATTTGTTTGTGTTTTTTCCAAATTTTCATTGCGCAGAGGATCATTGAGAATCGTCTTAAGAAGCAACTTGCGATATCCCAGCTTGATATTTTCAATAACATTCTGATCCATGGGTTGGATCAGCGCAGGATTTGGGTTTGCATCATTCACCATGAACCGTCCTGATTACCGAGGGTTCCGGATTAGCGCGTGTCCGGATTATCGGGGTTCTACTGTAATACCATTGCAAAATTCAAAAAAAAATGTAAAATTAAGTCCAACAAATGTTATTAATTCGAGCCATTTAAGTTAACAGAAGTCCTTAACATTATTTATAAAAGATTCTTTGGATAGACGGATGGTTGGTGGGGGGGGGAGGATATGACAGTAGGGGGTACGCGAAAATAAAAAGACAAATCAAGGGATACGCAATGGAAAAAAGATTGGGAACCCTTCCGCTAGAGCAGAGGTTCCCAACCTGTGGTACGCGTACCTCTGGGGGTACGCAAAGGCCTTGTTGGGGTACGCGAAATCAAAGTCGGTAATGGCGTACACAAGGAAGCATAAAGGATTTTAAAAGTTACAGAATTTTGTTCTCCCAAAGTCGTGTGAAAAGTAAAAGTGAAAGATGTGTAATCTAAAGCCTTATGCTGAAAATAAGAAGAAAGATAGATAAAGGAAACCTGTTAAATAATTGATATCTTGTCTTCGCCAGCCCCGATTATGCATGAATCATCAATGTCTTCGGAAAGCCGTAGCTTCACTAGGCACCACTCTGTTGTATGTTAATTTCATTTTTTCTTCTAGTTTAGACTTATTAATTAAATTTAATTATTCGAGTAATTCGACTCTTCATCTTAACTAAGGCCTGAAAATTACTAAAAAAGCTTCTTTTCATAGACAGATGGTTAGAGGCGGTGACAGTAGGGGGTACGCGAAAATAAGAGGTCTAATCAAGGGGTACACGAGGGAAAAAAGGTTGAGAACCCCTGCGCTATAAAAGGGGATGCCGTCTCACCTCATCCAAAAAGAGGATTACTGTGCCAAAAAGGCCAGAAAAGTGATGCTCAGACTTTTCGACGGAAAAAAGACCTTTACTCGTCGACTGGCTAGAACGGGGTGAACCGGTTAATGCTTAACGGTATTGCAACACGTTGCTGAGATTAAAACATACGATAAAAAACAAGCGCAGAGGCAAGATCTCAAAAGGGACAGTGCTGCTCTAGGACAATACTGGACCACCTGTGACCTAGAATGCCCTCGAGTTTGTAACAAAATATTGGTGGGAAGTCCTGAAACATTCACCGCACAGCTCCGATATTTCCTATGTGATTCCTATATTTTTGGTCCTTTACCCTTTTAGGCCGACAGTCACACGGGCGTGTCAGCTGCTTCGTTGCGTTGCCGTCTTTAAAGGGTTAAAAAGTCTTTGAAATGTGAAAACTGCACCTGTAACAAGAAAGTGCAGACACAATGAAAAACTGGATTCGTCAGCAACCGAGGAGTTTCTGCACTGACGCTATCCACTAGCTACGTAAGGGTGGGGCATGGATGACCAGGAGCAGTGCCCCATTGTCAATTACAATTTTGTGTAAGTGCCATGTTACGGGTGAATTGTAATTTAAATGGTCTTTAGATATGATCTCTTTTCATTGCAATGGTAACGACGTGTGAGTTACGGAGAACCGCTCTTTGAACTCCACATTAGAATTCGGAATATAAAAGTTAATTTTGCGTTTGTCGTAAGTAGAAAAATTTATTATTTAATTTTAGATTAGAGATCTGTGATCTTTAACAATTCTTTTGTAAAAAATGGACCTATTATAGTAAAGAAATTTTGAAATATCCTATTGAAATTATTTAGTAATTTTAAAATGGTTGTCGTTTCTCGCTGCCTTAGGCACACACTATATCATTTTACCTATTTTCACAAAATTCTCTATAATATTGATAGGATATCTTCACGATATTGTACGGCATTCAGATATCGTGAATGTACCGAACAACCACGATATCTACCGAATAACATCGATATCTACCGAATAACATCGATATCCACCGAACAACCACGATATCTACCGAACAACATCGATATCTACCGAATAACATAGATATCTACCGAACAATCACGATATCTACCGAATAACATCGATATCTACCGAACAACCATGATATCTACCGAACAGCATCGAGTAGATGTCGTACAATCTCGTAGACATCGTGATCTTTTGCTAATAGGGTGCGCTACATCTAATGGAATATGCGAATGGATAGCGCTTTTGCTGAGTATCGTAAGAGTAATCAAATATTAAATAAGTTTTAGTTTAGTTGCCATTAAACCTATGCAATGCAGAACATTGATTCTTTCCATAGTAGTCAAAATCTTTCATGACTTTGACTATAAACAGCTTCAAGAGACGAGCTAGCTTGGAGACGCTAGAAAACTTAATAAGAACGCGAAAAATCGATGCTCATTCATAGACTGTCCCTATTACTTCCAAATAATGTACATATTGTTACAAAAATTGTCCTGTGGGTGTACGTGAATGCTGATTAAGAAGCAGGATAATAAAAAAAATGAATGAATCTTTCTTCTATAAAGTTTTCAGCGAAAACACTATCGTAACACAGGAAACAAAACTAGACAGCTCTTGTACAAATTTACAACAGAAAACACCAATAAATCTCAGACACAGCGCTTTAAATAGAGATCAAAGGTTTCAAATTAGCCCACCAGCTTGCTTGCTGATCAAAGTCCAACTCTCCACTCTTGGTTTGAGAGCTTGCTTTTATATCTTTTCAACAGGAAGTGACGTCATTACATAGGAAGTGATGTAGTCTCTAGAAAGTTCATGAAATTACTGGCTCACAGTAGAGATAGGACGACTGTTCAGAATTTGTCTAGAATATTCCTTTTATTGCCAAAGTTGCTAACTCTGTCGCCGAATCACCAAAATGGTCGCCAAAGTCGTCAAATTTTTTGCCAATGTAGCCAAATTTGTCGCCAAGATTACCATGTTAGTAACAATATCCTGTGGTGGCTCGTGCATTGTAATCACTATGCTATTCTAACTTATAGAATTTCATGACAGAAAGATGCGTTTCTGCGTAACTTGAATTTTGCATTTTTAATTTATTTTACCAATTTTACAATTTGTTCGCAAAAAATGAATCTCAAAATTTTTAACTTGATGTTAGCAGATTTTAATGTAGAAATTTTTACTAAACAATACTGATTTATAATTAATTTTAATTAAAAGTTTAACTTCAAAATAAATTTTATTGTTTATTTTTCTCGTATTCCCTACTTTCGTTTATAAAGATTCACACAAATGCAGCTGAACGATAAAAGTAAAGTTTATGAAGTGTAAAGTTAAAATAAATGTAGTGACATTGTTATCGTATTTACCTATAAGAAAATTTAGAGTGCGAAAGTTTTTCAAATATTTTTTTCTATTTATCAGATATATCCCGTTTCTTATACATCTGGAATTGCATTTCCTACATACTTTCTTCCCTTCTAACCAATCAGTAGAAAAAATTGTGTATAGTTACTGCGCATGCGCAGCAGAAGAAATTCAGGCTTGAGAGAAACTGCAGTCCTTCTCGAAAGGTTTTCTCTCTCTCTCTTCCACAAAATCAAATAAGGCGTACCGTATTTCCCTGTTGAATAATACATGCAAAATTAAATAAATTAATGTTTAAATTCGTTCACTGAAATCATTGGAAAGATTATGCAGTTGGGGAGAACATATACACGAGCCGCCACTGTACGTGTTCAAAAAGGATCATCGAGTTCGTAATAATTCACGAACTTCTACGAAGTGGATCTCTGATCTTTAACCCCCTGATACCGAACGAGGCGTTCCCGGGGGGGTCTAAAAATTTCCCCTTAACAGCGACGAAGGCTGGTCTGAGGCGGTTGGCTTCTTTTGAGGGGTGGTGAGCTTCTGATATCGTTCAGGAGATAAGCGGAGTAGGGGGTCCAACTATCCTTGCCAACCACCGCCCATTTCTGTTCGCCTTAAGAGAAGGTTATAGCAAGGGGTGGGGTGCTGGGGAAAATGACCTCCCAAGTTGGGAGAGTCCAATTCATGTTGTTTCCTTCAAAAAAGTGCCGGTTTTAAAGGAGTTTGAAGAAAAACGTCACCTCGGGATTAAAGAGTTAAAATCGGCTTATTTGACGTTTGATAACACTGGACAACAAAAAAAATTTTTATTCATGTTGCTTGAGAAATAAAGGGTTGTACCTTTTTATTTTTGTACCCTCATTTCAAATCTGTTAACCGTTTTTTTTTCAATCACCCATAGTTTTTGAGCAACGTAGTAACTCTTATTACATACATTAGGAAATCATATTCATCTTGCAATATTTACACAGGCATATTAAAATGTTACAAACCTTCACTTTCTTGTGTACTTGGCCTGCCGACTGTGCTTGGCTTGAGGAATATCCATTTTCAATGTCCAACAATAGTCGGCTAACATTTTAGGATTCCATTTCCCTTGGTAATGAGCTCCCATATTCGAGATATCCTGATGGAACCGTTCACCAGGCTCTTCGCTTACTGATCCAAGGTTTTCAGGGAAGAATTCTAAGTGGGAGCGCAAGAAATGGATTTTCAACGACATGTTGCATCCCATGGTTTTGTAGGCCTTTAAGCAAGTTATTGACGATTTGCCTGTAGTTTTCCAATTTGTGATTTCCGAGGAAGTTTTCTGCTAACTCCTTAAACGATGTCAATGTTGCAGCTTCCTTCTAAGTCAATTTACTCTCAAACACCGGATCCTTCATTAGTTGTCTAATTTGAAGCCCAACAAATATGCCTTCCTTAATTTTTGCTTCACTCACTTTTGGAAACTTCAGACGTAAGTACTGAAATCCACTTCCTCCACAGTGAGAATGAGTTGGGTGCATGGATGCATGTGTGAGTTTTACAATGACATTAATCATTATTTTCCCTTTCAGAAACCCTCCTATTAATGTATATTTTAGTTTTTTTCTAGATAGGCCCACTGGTATTTAACTGTCAGTCCCGGAGATTATGGACCCTGAGTCCACGCGCTCCGTCGAACCCCCAATCATCCCCTGGTGTCCATCGCTTTAGCAAAATTCTTCATCAAACCTAATTTGATGTGCAATGGAGGCAAGATAAATTTTGCTAAGGCAACTGGTGGTTCGTTCTCTACATTCTTCACACCCGATATGAGGAACTGTCGCTTGGACCTCACCTTCTTGATGTAGTGCTTTTTTCTGTCCCTGCTGTCTCACTGGCACATAAAGCAACAAAACTTGGTGTAGCCTGCTTGCAATCCAACTAAGACGGCAGTCACTTTCAAGTAGGCGCAGATATGCCAAGAATGCTTGCTGTACTCAATACTGGACAACATAGACTTCAAGTTTTTATGTTTCTTTCATACAAACAGCATATCCTACAGGAATAGAAGGGTGCTTGTTACCATTGTGTAGCAGAACTGCTTTTAAGCTGACCTTTGAAGAGTCTATAAACAAACGCCGTTCTTGAGGGTTATGTTGTAGTCCTAGAGCCTTAAACAACGATTCAACATCATTACAAAATATCACATCACCATCTTGGCAAAAGCTTCCACCTGCTGCCAAATAGAAAAATCAGTCCTTACAAAGTGGCTCATGCATTGAATCGTATTTGCGTTGCAGGATTCTGGATCCAAAAACACCTGTTATAATTTTTGACATACAGCCTTTTCTTTATGAAAATTATATTTGTAAGAACATCTCAAACCCAAACATTATCTTCTTGGTCGGGAATTAATATTTTCGGAAAGAATTTTTGACACAAGATCCGACATATTTCAATGATATTTTCGATGCACATGTAAGCAATTACGAGTAGTGTTGCTTTAAACCAGTATGTTATAGAGGTTTTTCGAGATTATATTCGGGTTCAGTGACCATAAAAACACCATTATCAGTTAAAATTTCAAAGGCAACAAAAAATATCCTGGCTACTACATTGATTCAAATAAAAGAAAGGAGTGGACAGAGGTTTTGGTGCGAGTTCACGTTGCATAAAATTGGAGGGTGATAGACAAATTCTGATTGGTTTTTCGAATTCAGAGCGTGAAAGTACATAAGAATTAGTTAAAATCATACGGGCAACATAATGGTTGTTGTCCAATGTAATTTCAGTGCATTCAAACTTCGATTTTCACTTTATTCAAATTTTATTTTCCCGTTTTATGAGGCTCAATTCATCGACGGTTCTCTCTCATATTAATCACTTCCCAGTTCCGGATCATCCCGTAGGAAAATGAGGCTCTTCAGAAAAAAAAGGGGGTACGATATCCGTTTCCTCGCACGTTCCCCTCGCAGACTTTATGTGGCACACTCCGATTAATTTGGTGTCATTAAGAATCTAATATTAATCGCTGATAGTTATTACCGCTGATCACTTTTGCTTCGGAACCTCGTTAGTCCCAGCCAGCGGCGGCTTCTTCTTTTGCTTTTCTCCGGATTTTTGCTGGCTCCCTAACGAAGCGTTGAGGACGTGTTGCAGTCATTTCCGCACCTCCTCGCTCATTCCGAGACCCGAAACAGTCACGTGACCCCCCTTTGTATTCCGTGATCTGCATAGCGCGAGAATGAAGGATTTTTTATGATCGACTTTTTTCCGGAATTTCGTAATGAATGCTTCACCAAATGAGAAAATCAATGAGATACACTGTGGATACAACGAAAGATTTGAATGCAAAATTCATTAGATATGAATATTAGCCGATAAACCCGGCTTTTTTTTACGAGGAATTAAAATATTTTCACGTCTTTTATCAATATTTTTTAAGAAATCAACTATTCAATTCATTTTCGAGAAACTTTAAGTAAAACCTTCTTCATGTTTTAACCTTAGAGAGCAAAATCTGAACTAGGGGAGAACTGGGGTAAGGCCGGGTACCCTTGATTCAGGCGCTATTAGTTCTTCTTTTTAGCAGGCAGATACTGAATTGCACTCTACTAGTCAAGAAAAAGGAACAGTCGTAGTGACGTGTTGTAGCTGTTGAATTCACTGCATCTGTGAAGGTTTATTTGTTTTAAGATGTCAACTCTCTAATGTTCGTTTGATTTTAAATTATCCTTACTTAATAATCATTAAAGTTATAGAAACTATATTTAGTCCAGTTTATTATACGTTTATACGATTTATACCCTATCAAACAATAAGGATTTAGTCCAATGGGGAACTTCAGCATTTTTATAATTATTTTTCTAAGCGATTGAAAATGCTTCAAAATGAACAATGACATTTAAAAAAAAATTCTAGACAGTTTCGTTATTTTTATGTTTGCAACCAAAGTTCGCCTTTCAGATGACGCGGGGAAAACGATCCAGTTTGGCGTGAAGCGGGTCTGACGTCACATGTACCAAGCAGGGGAGAGTCCCGTTCTCTCGCTATAGAGACTTTGCTTTTTTTTCTCTATTTTCCGACTACCGCATCAGATAAAATAATGTCGGAAAGAAACAAGTATTGTATTGTTCCCAAATGTGTTAATACAACTATAACGGCACCCGATGTGTAATTTATCTATATTAAAATTGTATATCACGAAGCGCATTAAAAAACAGCCTTTAACTCGATATCCACGTTGTTTTGAATATAAGTATAAGGTGAGATTTTACTTATGAATTTTAAAGAAAATAGTTAAAATTAATTAGTTTTTTTCCCTTCTATTTGATTACATGGAATTTATATTTTAACCCTTTCAGGGGCGGTGGCACAGAGGATGTCCCAACTTCTTTAAGATTTTTTAAAAAAACTTGCTCTTGTTATATTACTGCTTATATTATTTCCATGGATATTCAAATGTTTCTTATTTTTTTAAAATAAATTACAGTACCATTCAAAATTAATTAGAATGTCTTAAATATAAGTTTAAATTCATGACTTTTTTGATGATGAAAATCGTTTTCATTTGTAGTGCAAGAAAATAATTCACAGAATTTTTCATGCAAAATTCCATGAATCTATTCAAACCAAAATCAGTCTTCAAAAAGTCAGTTTACTTATCAATTATTACAATTGGAAAAAAGGTAGATACTAGAAGGTAAAAGGTTGTTAAAGGTAGAAAGGTAGGTAAAGATAGAATAAAGGTAGATTATCTCACAGCACATTTAGGGTTTGTCGATTTGTACATTAAATTCCTAGATTAGTCGCATTCGGTCGCGTTTGAATATTATAAATTTATATAGGTTTCTTTATATAAGTTATTTTTAAAGGATTTTTTATATTAATCGCTATTAACTAATGTCTTAAAATTAATACTTGTACGAAGGAAATAATTTATATTCTTCATAGCAGAGTAATATAAAACTATATAAAATAAAATTAATTTTTCAAAGGTACACGTGTATTTTTAAAAAATTTCGTACCTGAATTTACTTTGAGCGGAACTTCTGAAATAAGTATATTCCTGGTTGTTGTTGTTTTTATTATTATTTTTTTGTAGGCATGCGAAATTTCACAGAGCAGAAAATCCGGAGTGAAAAAGCAACTCTTTCTCCCTTTATCTTAGATGGGCTATGGGCAGAAAGTCGACACAGCTCCGGCTGTCACGGAGCCAACTGAACGAAAGAAAGATGCTCTTTTTAATATATATTTTTCCCTCACTCTCACACAAGTTGCGGTTCGTGTTGCGACGACAGATTCAAGCAAATAGCACTATTCTAAAACTTTAAAATTTTTAGAGTATATCAGTAAAAAATGTATTTAATACGTTTTAGCTTAAAAATAATTTTTTTGTATATGAATTATTTGATTTTCCTTTTTGAAAGGGTGTTATCGAGTGAACTGGGCAAGGAGGGAAGTGTATATGTGAAGCTCCGATTATTATTATTGTTTTCGTCAGAGGAATCGTCACATCGACATTCACTTTAATGTTTGTTAGTAAAACTAATAGAAAATGCCATATGCTGGTTATTTACTTTGTTTGAAAAGCAGGAAATTTGACATCTGGATTTAGAATTTTAAAAATTTGGCCTACTTGGTGATAAAGTAGCTTTTAAAATTGTATTCTCTTCATAAACATTTTTTGCAGCCCTCCTCGTTTCTGAGCTCACGAGCCGCCACTGAGCACACTATTATTTTAATTTAGTTTAGTTATATTAACATCCCATTTGGAAGCAACTCATAGGCTATTTTGGGACGGACTTCGTCATTTTGAACCGTGGTCAGATGACCTGGCACCCCCTCTCCAAACTTCTGCACCACACGAACGTGAGGATCTTTGGCCCAATGCGTATGACTTAACGTGCAACAGGCCCTCATACGTGGCGGATCTTTAGTGGGATCGGGCTTTCAGCCTTCAGCCCTCCAGGCCCGAAGCCGAGACCTTCTGCACCACTAGGCCACAGCGGCCCGTCCACTAAATTTTATTCCACAATATTTTAAATACATCTAAACAACTTTGAGATCTGTGTTCTCAGAAATGAATCTCTTGGATTCTGTTCATTTCAATTAGGAACCTTCTGTTTATACAGATTAGAACTTAGAATTTCAGAACTGGAAATAGCGATGGTATCGCTTCAGTGAGATAGTCTCAAAATAAGCAGTGCCGGAACGCTCTAACCCATGAGTGGCAAAAATTGCGCTAGTTTAAAGAAGATTTTACAATTCTTTCTTGTTTTTTTTTCGTGAAAAAATAGCAGTGCCGGAACGCTCTAACCCATGGGTGACAAAAATTGCGCTGTTTTAAAGAGGATTTTACAATTCTTTCTTGTTTATTTCTCGTAAAAAAATAGCAGTGCCGGAACGCTCTAACCCATGGGTGACAAAAATTGCGCTGTTTTAAAGATAATTTTACAATTTTTTCTTGCTTATTTCCCTTTAAAAAAATAGAAGTGATGGAACAGCGTTCCGGCTCCACTACATCCCTGAGTGAAACTAGAAAGTTTCAGTTCCTACACCTCAAAACATAATTTCTGTCTGTTGCCTTTTCGACTTGGGCTGCCGATTTATGCTATTTTTTAAATTATAGCCTAATTTTTTGATAGATAAAGACAAAAGAAAGCTTACAGACAAGTCAAAGACGTTTGTCTCTATAAAGCATATGTTTTTGCTATTTGTCTCAATAATAATTATGTAATTTATCTCTACGGGAAAAGAGAAAACATAAAAATAAGATGGTTCGGGATGCATAATTTTAGATGTGAAAGGGCTTTATTTCCGTATTATAAAAAGAGACTTAAAACGATTTTTTTTAAAACTAGTAGTGTAAACGATAAACCTACTTATTTACAATTGTGAATAGCTGCCCCGATTAAGGAAATAGTTCTGCTATGCATTGAAGAGCCAAAAGTCATGAATTAACTCTCAGATATCTCTTGCTGATTCAACGTTACATGGATGCTCTTAGTCTGCTGATAATCTATCAGCAGTTATATTAACGTCCCGTTTTGCAGCAACACGACGGCTAATTCGGGACGGACCTCGTCATTTTGAACCGTAATTAGATGCCGAAGACGACGCCTGAGCTGGCACCCCTCTCCAAACTTCCGCACCGCACCAGCGGGAGAGCTTTCTACCCACTACGTGATTGGTTTGACGTACAGCCTGCTGTAGGTTAAATCAATCACAATCGCACAGCCAATACACGACGGATCATCAATGGAATCGGGTTTCGAACTTGGAATCCTTCCGCTCCGAGGCCGACACCTTGCCACTAGGTCACCGTGGCCTCCTTAGTCTGCTGAAGTAGTCAGGAAAAATTCTCGACCAAGTTGTTTCGATAACCGCTCATAATTCCGAGATTGTGGTGGATCTTGTGTCCGAATGACTCTTCCGATCTCATCCCAGGTATGTTCCGAGGGTGTCATATCTGGCGATTTAGGTGGCCAATTCGTTACTGCAATTGTCCAGAATGTTTTAAACCCATTCCCGAACAATATGGGCCCCGGAGATATGGAGTATTCGCGTCCTAAGCATCCCATCTTTATTTAAATAGGCGAATAACAAATCTAGCGAAATCGATTAATCAGCCATGGAACCATAGGGAACTTACTATTTTTAATATTTTGTGAATTGTGACTCCTTGTCATTATAGAGCAGAGTCCATAAGGTTGCTCAACAGGGTGTACGCCTGGAACCCCAGGGTCTAGTGGGGGTCCTCGCCTAATTACCTTAAAGCGTAAATCAGAAACTGTTACAAGATTATGAAATATACAGAAATTTAATTTCCTAGATTCCAAAATCTGCAAAATAATACATAACTTAATCAGTTGCTTGGCTTCCTATATAATATACCAAATTGAGGAAAATTAAATAGAATAAACTAGCATGAAGAAAATGACTAAGCAAGAAAAGCTCGTATGGATTTGCATCTAACACTAAAGTATGACGACAACACTGAAGGCATTAATCAATATTAATAGTCGAGTGTGTGTTGGTGTGTGTGTGTGTGTGTGTGCTGAGCTCTACAGGGCAGACCACTTGACGTAGAGCTAAGAAATTTTGCACAAACTGGGAATATGCACCTCGGAGGCCTTTTCTGAAATTTTAATTAATTAAAAATTAAGGGAATTTTTTGACGTTTTCCCTTAATAACTTCTGAAAATATTACAGCACAAAATCATTTTTACGCCGTCTGAAAGTTCAAAAATTTATCTTTTTAATGATATCAATTAAGTTTCCGTACTATTTTTAACTCTAATTTCAATATATTTGTAAAATATTTTTTGCCTTAATTTTCAACAATACTTTCCATTGTTTCAATGACACGCGAACCGTTTTCATTGTTTAAGCAAATATTCAATTGCAAGTTTATCGTATGTTGTTGAAAGCTAAGACAAATATCCTAATGGGTTTTAATTTCTTTTATTTCTTCAAGTTTTCTGTGAAATCTGCAAACAAAGTCCTTTAAAATAGTAAGTTTATTATAAAATATATCCAGTAAGTTATTATGATTATGGTTTATATGTTTTGATTCTTTTTATCAGCATGTCTAAATCCATCTAACATACTGCTGGGCATAAAATGTGCTGCGCCATTTTAATGTTGAGATTAAATGCATGTTTTGCCTTCAGAATAAGAAAATGAAATTGGTGGGAAACGGACAGTTGCTGGACTCTGAAAGGGACTTTCATGCAGACGAGAAAATGAACACAACGATTGCTGGACTCTTAAACGGACTTTCATGTAGACGAAAAATGAACACGGCAATTGCTGGAATCTTAAAGGGACTTCCATGTAGACGAAAAAATGAACACAACAAGTGCAAAGCTACTAAAAGAACACAGGTTAAAAGTCTGTCACGATTTGAAGTTCAAAATTACTTTGTTAAGAGAACCAAGAATATCAAATTATGCATTCAATTAAAATCAAATTCTCGGTGAACAGGCTGGTCGCCGAAGGCGGCTAATGAAGGAATAAAAGTTTTCTGTAACATTTTCTGTGAACACATATGAGATTGGCCTCCTCTAAAATGTTTGAAAAAATTCACTGAAATGGAAATTCATTTCTCAATTTGATTTAAGAATTTTATTAAAAAAAATTTAATTTATTCTATTCCAGAAAAACCATACTTAATTCCGAATGTAATTTTCAAACATTGAAATAATAATTAAAAACTTCTTCTTAAGATCCACAATGGCATAAGAGAGACTACCCAACTTTCAGCATTGACTCAAATAGAAAAGAAATTATGAAGGGAAAAAAAAGAGTTTGCTGAAATTAAAGCAAGGAAAATAAAGTTGTATTATTTTATTTCCCTTTTATATTAATGTCAATCTTTTATAAGTTAATAATTTCTATTCACATAAGAATAAATGTGGTAATTGTTTCCTTCTTGCATAAAAAATTAAATACTTTATTTATTCATTCACTTTATTTACTTTGAGGTTCCTCTCCATATTTATGTCCAGGGCTTAAGAATCGAAATGGCGGCGCTGTCTTTACATGTTCCCTTATCAATAAAATTTTGCGTAAAAAAATGCGTAAAAATTTTGCGTAAAAAATCCTGCTTCTTTGTTTGAAGCCGGTATAATTGGAATGTGAAATTTTTTATTCATGAATACAATCGCTCCGATTTAGAAGTGGTTAAAGTCTTCATCGACAGATGGCAGCACGACCGTGATGTGAATTTATGAATATTCGAATGGAAACTGAAATTCTAAACTCAAAATTTCGTCGAAAGCCAGTGACAAAGTGTAGCTTTTGCCGCCCTTCCTTTACATGTTAGATAGGATACATCAACTTCAAAAAAAAATAATAAATATCAGGGGAAAAAATATCTATTAGTAACTAGTAATTCGTGATTTGATGCACTTTATCTCTGCAGATAGTCTACGAAATCGCGCGTCCATCACCGAGTGCAAACGTAATTTTGAGAATGTTTTTTAAAAAAATTGATAATTGAAAGCTCTAAAATTATAAAAATATTGCATTTTCATCAAAACCCAATAAATGTGCAAAATTTCAAAACTCCAGTGCATTAAGAAGTGAGTGAAAAATCGATCACAAAATTCCAAACTTACATACATACAAACATGAAACATTTCGAACTTAGTAAAAGCGTTTAAAAAGTTGTGCGTTGCAAGAGGTGTACAGATGCCCCGGGAGCCAGTGTTAGCGGAAGTCGTGGAATCAAAACATTACTGCTTTTTATGACACTTTTAAATCAAAATATGACGAGGCAGTATGTAAATAATACCAGGCGCCATTTGCGCTTGCTAAAAACATGGTATTTTGTGCTTCTTGAAAAAGCCCTGCTCTATGGCGCGGGCGTCTGGGGTGGATCATTAAATACTGAAAACATGAAGCGTTTAACAACCATCCAAAGAGTGTTTTTCTTAAAATTCATGAAAGTGTATAGGACCACCTCTACGCAGGTACTGGGCGTCCTGGCAGGAATTCCCCCACTCTACCTTCTTGCAAAAGCAGAATCTCAAAATTTTCAGGTCCTTTGTTTGCTGAGCTCGGTCGTGTTCTGGATGTCGGTGAACTTGATCATTTTGTTAAATTGTCCAGTGTCCCAATTGAGTGCAGAATTATTGACATTAAACTTCAAATTACAAATAGTCGATTCGAGGTCGATCTACGATCGGATACGATTGTAGGCTTTCGGTGTGCATTCTCAAAAATGAACTTTCCTTTAAGATTTTTAAATTCAAACTTAGCAAGAATAATATCGTTCACCAGGACGAGCAGGCGGCAATTAATTTCGCTGTCAGCTGGGCCCAAGAGAACGGTTTCAAAATTAATATATCTACCGACAGTCAATCTCAATTGATACTTTGCATAGTACCAAGCCCAGATCGGCATTTGTAATAGAGGCAAAAAAAAAATTATATTTGGCTGGCAACTCGTTGGGCTCACCTGGATCAAAGCACATGTCGGCGACCCAGGTAATGAGCTCGCCGATCACCATGCAAAACTGGCCTCAACTGATGCTGAGAATATGAATGTCCAAACCCCGCTCTCATGTGTTAAGGTATCCGACTGTGTTCGAAGACATTTTTTTGAAAAATAACTTATATATATTTTTTAATGTTATTTTTCAACTATATATCTTTTAAAGCTATGAAAATATTGTAAAATTAAGCTTTCAAAGTAATATTTAAAAAAAAAGCTGAGAAATTTGAAGAAAAATGACTAAAATATTCGCCTTACGCTAACAGCCATAGACAAAATCATATTCTAAATGTACATAAATCCTTGTAGGAGTACATTTTTATGACAGTTATCTGCGTTATTCTCTAAAATATTTCTTGTACTTCGAAATAGTTTTGAGATATAGCCGAACATAGTTACTAAACTGGTAATTTTTCATAAAAAAAAATGCTTTTCGTTTGTATTTAAACACTTAAAAATATTATTTGATTTTAAAATTGACCTTAGTTTTTAGAGGAAAACATCAAGCATATTACAGAAAACAATCTCAGAAAATTTCATATCAATACTTGAATAACGTTTTGAGAAATCATTGTAACGGTCCACAGTTTTCCTCAAAAATAGCATTTCTCAGAAAACACATTTAAAGTTTTCATGCAACTTAAAATAATGCTTACAGTTCGGTAATAAAATAACTGTAACTCCATTTGTAATTCACGTAAAGTAAAAGGTGAGACAGTTTTAGAAAGCTGATTAAACAAGCTACAAAATGAAGTCATAAAAAAATTTGATAATTCCATCAAAAACGACGATTTTTAACCAGTCGGATACCTTAAACTCAAAATTGCAAAAAATCCAATGAAAGATTGGCAATGTAACTGGGAAAATTATGACTTAGATTCGGGCGAGAGTGCCAGGAGTTTCGTGCCCTGCCGTAAATAAAAAAATTACGGGTCCACAACAAATGCTTAGTTTACTTTTTAACGGGACACTGTCCATTCCCCTGTTACCTACACAGATTCAAAAAACTAAACTCACCACTTTGCCCTTGTGGTCGACCAGGTGACGCGGATCACTATGTTTTTCATTGCCCACTGACTAAGGAGCATCGTCCCAAAGAACCCGCACTGAATCATCAGGTCGAGTGATTTAAAAATTTATTGAAAAATAGGGAAGGCATTTTGCGACTTGAAAAGATTTTCAGATTCTGTGGGACATGTGCAATAGGCTTAATCAGTACTGAGTTTTTTTTATTATTATTATTTTCTTCAACTTGGTGTCATTCTAATACTCTGTTAACTGTTCTCGAGTTTTCGACGGTTTTAGGAATTGTTTTGTTTTCTTTTGAATTGTTATCTTGTCCATTGTAAAAGTTTTTAGATTTCTTTTGTGCTTTTGTGTAGTTTTTGTAATGCTTATACTGTCTCTCGATTTTCGTTTGTAACTGTTTGGTTTTAGATGCTACTGATTGTAATTTGGTTACATATATTTTTTATGTGTGTTTTGTGTTTTTAATGTCTAGTTTTTTGCGTTTTTGCTCTTTGTGTTTTTGCTCTTAATCTTTTTGTGTTTTTGCTCTTTGTGTTTTTGCGTTTTGGGTTTTTGCTCTTTATCTTTTTTTTTGAGTTCATTATTGTAAACGAAGATTTTTAAATTGTTCTGCTCACCCCTTGGGGTTCTATGTAAGTTCTTTTTTAATGTAGTTCATTTCTTTTGTTTTATGTTCCCCCTCCGGCCTGTGGAAGGCCTTACACCCTCTTAGGTAGGCTGGGCCGGGGCGGATTGTAAAGAAATAAATAAATTTACGCTTGCTAAGCTACTAATGACGGAATGGGTTACAAAATCATATTATTCCCCGGGCGCCACTTACTTTAGCTACGACACTCATCATGTTGAATTTATTTCAATTTGATTTTAAAAACTATAATGATGTGGTTTGTACGAATAATTTATAATTTGCCTGTACTGCTTATTGGTCTTGGGGTCTTTCCACTCTTTTGGCATACATTGATTGTGGGTTGCAGGTGTACTTGTGGGATCTATTGTATGTATTATGTATTGAATTAATAATGACTTGTAAATTTCTTTTGCAATCCATGCTGGAGTCTTTTTTGTATTTTGTGTATGTGTATCGTATGGACGAGTTTTCTGGTTTGTTTGCATGCCTGTAACACGTATTTCCGGTGTAATGCTAAGTCAATGGATCTTCGAAGCGGAAGTCCAACCTGCAAGCAGATAAAGTCAATGTTTTAACACAGGTAAACAAACCAGAAAACTCGTCCATTGTTGTATAGACGTTGGAATACGTTTTTGCTTGTATTTGTGTATCTTGAGAATTGCTTTGATGTCATTTTGCCTCTGATTTGTTGCCACTGCTTCCATGTCCTGTGAATGATGCAAAATGCCTTGTCTATATATTGGGACTTTTGGGGTCTTTGTACTTCTGCCCCCTACCAACCGGGCTTTGTATATATATATATATATATATATATATATATCCCAGTTTCGTCATGGTGTGTAATTTGTGTTTGATTTCAGTTTTGTTTTATTCTTTTTGCTTAGTATGAAAAGCAATTTCTTGGCTCTTGTCCCAGGCGGGCAAATGATTATTTGTATTATATATATTTTGTGAATTTTATGTAAACTCAGTTGCTATGTATCCTCAGTTTATGCCCAATCTGGCGTTTTTATGCACAAGTCTTTAAATAACTCAATAAATGCTATCTGGGGGGCTGGGTTTCTGGGGTGCTTCTGGAGTCTGGAGTTGGTTCTCTTTCCCCTTTGGTCCTTGTGGTGTCTTACACCCTGACAGGTAGGCCGGCCGCCGTGGGTCATGTGACTCACCGTAGTGACAAAGCATTACTTTTTTGTCACTTTTTAAAGTCAAATACGATGAGGGGGTGACAAAATGCCATGCCAGGGCGATGTTTACACAAACCACTGATTATGGAGGAAGGGGAGGTCGATAAAATCATATTATGAGTCGGGCGCCGCTTTCCTTCGCTACGCCATTGTTATACCTGAATGAGTCTGAAAAACACAGCCGTCTGTCTAGGAGTAAGAGATAACTCAATTATTTTTGCACTCACACTTTTAACAACTCTCTTGAGATAACTCAGAAGATCAGTGAGCTTGACGGATGAATTTAGCCAAACTTCACATATCATTCGGTTAACCGGTTATTATCTTTATGACATTATGCAAAACTTAACAAATCATTCGGATAACCGGTTCTTATCTTTATGACAACATGCCAAACTTAGCATATCATTCGCTTAACCGGTTCTTATCTTTATTAACCTTATGACAACATGCCAAACTTAACATATAATTCGGTTTTTATCTTTATCACAACATGCCAAACTTAACATATTATTCGGTTAACCTGTTCTTACCTTTATTAACCTTATGACCAGTGGCGGTTTTTCGCACAAGCGCCACAGACGCTCGCCTCGTACCTCGAGACACTTTGGGGCCTCAAAATCCATCTGACATACATTACAGTGGTAAAAAAAGGTGACTTTAAGATATTAGATGGGGGGGGGGCGCCTCAAAACGATTTTGCGCCTATGGTCTCTTATTATTAAAATCCGCCACTGCTTATGACAACATGCCAAACTTAATATATCATTCGGTTAACCGGTTCTTATCTTTATCACAACATGCCAAACTTAGCATATCATTCGGTTAAGCGGTACTTATCTTTATCAACCTTATGACAACATGCCAAACTTAACACATGATTCGGTTAAACGGTTCTTATCTTTATAAACCTTATGACAACATGACAAACTTAACATATCATTCGGTTAACCGGTTCTTATTTTTATCACAACATGGCAAACTTAACATATCATTCGGTTAACCGGTTATTATCTTTATGACAACATGCCAAACTTAACATATCATTCGGTTAACAGGTTCTTATCTTTATAAACCTTATGAGAACATGCCAAATTTAACATATCATTCGGTTAAAAAAATTTCAGATTTGAGTCAAACTTAGGACGAAATCTGTTCGGGGGATTCTCTTCTGTACGTGCGCGTGCGAACACGTTAACTTAAAAACGCAACGAGATAGATGGGTGAAATTCAGTATATAATTTTTTCTCCAGAATTCTAGATTTCTTTCAAATCTTGGAACAGATCCTTCAAGGGGTTGACTTCCTGTCCACTCATATGCATAATCAAATAGAAAATTGGAAAACGCAACAGGTTACGTGAATAATACTCGGTATGTTAATTTAATATCGACACTGTAGATTTGAAACCAAATTTCGGGCGCAATCAGTCAAAGAGAAAAAGTACAAATTGCATACTCGAATTTCTTCACCATGCTAAAAATCTTCAGAAACCGTCAGACCTTAAATTTTTTTCCATTACAGACCATTTTTTTTCTTAAATTTTTTATGATTTTATTTAAAAGCTGAAATCATTCCAAACAATTTAAGGTATTCCTTTGTGTGTGCTTTAAATAGCTTAGAAGATATAGTCAAAACACATCTCCATACATACAGAAGTTTAGTACGTGATTTTTTACTTTTAATGCTTATATCTGAAAACGAATTCGAGCGCAGGTTTTTTCCAATGGAGTTCATTGTGTCATTTTGAAATTTTCCCGATATATTTATACAAACACAATTAAGAAATTATTCAAAATCAAAGAATGCGTTAACCAAAGTGTTATGATTTGTTTTCAGTGCTGAATGCCTCACTAATAATTTTTTTAAGAAAAACGTATTACTTTAACAACAAACGTATTATTTTAGCAACATGAAAAGTAAGTAAAACAAATCTGAATATTTACAATATTGCATGATTTTCAAGCTGTTTTATACCGGAGGGAATTTTTATTACACTTGTATGCGTGAATTCTTTATTTTATAATATCCTGAATCTTATTATTCGGTATCGTTTTATATCTATTTTTAGTGTGTCCTATATGTTATGCACAAATTGTTAGTTGTATTTTACGTGTAAATAAAGTGGAAAATAAAAGAAACCAAATGAAATCCAAAAAAAAGCTTTATTTTTCACACATACATGATTCAGTATCCACATTCGATACATGATGTACATTAAAATAATAAATTAAAAACATGTAAAAATAAATATACGAATGACAACACAAAAACAACACAACTTCACGCGATGACAAAATAGAGACAAAAACCTGACAAACAAGTAAGTATACATTCTCCGCAACTTTTAAAGAAACTTTTATTCCCTTTCGTATAAAAGCCATGCAAAATATAGTATGAAATCAGTAGAACTGCTATGGGTTGCTCGATGGATCGATTTGGCCAGAGGAAGAACAAGTGTGTTAGTATAACAAGTGAAGAAGCTCTTTGAAACAGTTCGATTATTACACTAAAGGTGCGCGATAAGATTGCAAGACGCTAAGAATGCCCGGTTGAAATACAAAATCCTTTTCCCATTTAAAGAATAATAATAACGATTTTTTGTTAGACATTAAATGTCAATTTCATACTTTTTCTAAATTGTTATACAAAAACCTTAACATTATTGCACAAAAATCATAGATTTTACCATAAACATACATACCAAATTAAAAATTCAGCGTTAAATGCTTCGAATAACTAATTAACATATATAGCATGCACATCCTTAATACTTAAAGCAATGTTTGAATTCTTTTAAATTTTCAACATGATTGGTCAATTGGGGCAATTGCTTTGAAAGTTCAATTTTTCCTATTGGAATTATAACTAGAAATTAGCCATTTGTCAATTACAGAATAGTAAAATTATTTATGTTTTTGCCCATTAAGATTTGTGCTCATCTAAGACGGGCTTTTATCCCGCAAACCATATCTCAGAACTGATTGTCACAGATTTCTTCAAGAAAAATGTAAATCTCTGTAAATCTGTAAATCAAAGTCTCATGCACAAAAGTAAGTTTATCTCAAAATTAATTAATCTCATGTACACAATTAGAAATTAAGCGAAATTTTGACCTTTTTCCTTAATAACTTCAAAAACTGTTACAGAACAAAAATCAGTTTTAAGCCATCTGAAAGTACAAAAAATTACCTTTTCAATGATATCAATTAGGTTGCTCTACAATTTTTTCTCTAATTTTTTTAATAAATTTTTAAAAATATTTTTTGGCAAAATTTACAACAGTACTTTTCAGTGTTATAATATATATAATATAAATAACTAGATATTTATCTTTTAGAGCGAAATGTTTCAGCTTATGATATAATTGGTTTTCAGTGTAAAAACAACCATTTGTAATCATGATATTCAACGATAAGATCCATGAAGCAGCAGTATCTCTTTAGTAATACATCATAAATATATGGATAAAAACATTGTAAAATTTTGTTCATGCTTGCTAGAAAACGTGCCTTCTCTTTAACGTATGAACGCGTTCACTAGAGCTTGCACAATGTCCAACAGATTCAACATGCATCCGTCGTACTGGACTCCACAGTTGGCGTTGGACTGCCTCCCATACCTGGCAGCGAGCTGGTATTTGGAGACGACGTTGTTGGGATCTTCTGCTTTTGTGTAAGGTCTGGAAAATAAAAGCAACGTAAATTAGCTGATAAGTACAAGTGAAATAATTTAACAAGAGATATTAAAAATTAAGCTTTACATTGAATAGAATGCCGCAAAAATGCAGCAACTTCCAATAAAATACAAAAGAAAGATATTTTAATTATACAATAAAGAAAATACAGAAGAACCAGAAAAAGTAAAGAATATCAATAACTTTTACACCTTCTGCGCGCAACGCAGCAGCATCCAGTTATTGCATTAACAATATTGTCTATAATCAACTAACCAATTAAGATACAATCAAATAACGAAAATCATACTTAAGATTAAACAAATAAAATGGAAAACAAATAATATAAAAAAAATTTTAAGTCAATTCCTACTTTAATAATTAACAGTTTTCGAGATATAACGAAAAACGTACTGCGCATGCTCAAAGATATGGCTAAAATATGGGGTGCTTCGATGATCCCATGGGCCA
>BGPR01019390.1:17274-29369 GCA_013235015.1 Araneus ventricosus
AATGGTTTCCTCTTTCCCAATTATTGCCATTTCCTTAACGATAAATATTAAAAAACAGACAGGATCTGACATAACAGTTTCCCTTCGAGCAAAGAAAGGAACGGTCGCTCCTAACTATAAGGATTTCAGACTGCTAAAAAATTACTAACAGGCTCCAATTTCTGTGAGAAATATGATGAATACATCCCCAAATGGTTTCCTCTTTCCCAATTATTGCCATTTCCTTAACGATAAATAATAAAAAACAGGCAGGATCTGGTATAACAACTGCATAAATACACGAGAAATATAGCTGCAATTTATCTGCGTTTGATGACGAGCTCTGAGATAAACAAGTCATCCAATTAACCTTCTCACATCGAGCGAGGCAGTCCAGGGCGGTCTAGAAATTTCGCCTTAACATCGACGAAAGCCCGTCTGAGGCGGTTTTTTTCTTTTGAGAGGAAATGGGGTTTTAAGATCGCTTCTGTGACCAGCTCGATAGAGGTTCCAATTATGGTTGTCAGTGGGCTCTTTCTCACTACCCATTTCCATGAGCCTTAAGACAAGATGATTACCTTGACCAGTAAGGGGTGGGATGAATGACCACCCAGAATGGGAGAGTCTAATTCATGTTGCAGCCTTCCCAAATAACCCCGGTGTTAAAGGGAGTAGGTGAAAAAAGGCGTCTCGGGATTAAAGTGTTAAAGAAAAAACTTTTACTTATAATATTTTACTCTTCGCAATTAGTGTGCGCAGCTGTCAATATGAAGCATTAATTGGCTGTTGTTATCCAATATAAAATAATGTCCTCTGAATGGACAAAACAACAGACCTGGTTCCAGAATTTTATTCCTTGAAATTTAGAACTGAGCTTTGAAAATTTTATCTATTTCAGATATTCAGCTCTGGTACCCCAAAGAAATCTATTTATTTAATATTTTGACGGGAAACTTCATAAAATTTAAAGAAATATAACTTAAATTTTATTTAGATCACTGTTGACACATGCTTTCACTGGAAGAAATTGCAGCGAACCTATTAACATACTTTTATTATTAAAACACTTTTATTTAACTTGACTTCTTTCATTATTGTAAAGATGGAATTTTGAAATCGACTTTTCACTCAATTCCTAAGGGGCTAGAGAATGGAAATTTTCTATACTTGTGCATTCTCGATGACAATATACGGTACTTACGTATTAACGCCACCGAAGCTACAGATTTGGCGATTTTTAAGTGCCGCCAAATTTGGCGGTTTTTGTACTTACGTATTAACGCCAATTTGGCGGTTTTTTTACTTACGTATTAACGCCAATTTGGCGGTTTTTAAGTGCCGCCAACGCCACCGCAGCTACAGATTTGGCGGTTTTTAAGTGCCGCGAATTTGGCGGTTTTTGTAAACAAGATTGCTCTTTATTGGCGCATAACCGCCAATCTGTAGCTTCGGTGGCGTTAATACGTAAGTACCCAATATACTATTTTAATGCGAGTAATTCCAGAACGTAGTTTTCGGTGAATCGATTTATACAGTGTTTCTCAACCTTTCAGTATTTGCGACCCAGTTTTCAATCTCAATTTTCACCATGCGCCCCACTCATAAAATAACAATGTATACAATAATAAGGATATAAATACGAATTAAGGGAATTTTTAATTGTGAAAGAGTTAAAAATACAAAAATAATAACAAACAACGATGAGGAATAAGAATCCTGCGGATGACGTCATCAGAGGCCATTCATCCATGCAGATTCAAAACCAGAATAGGTTTTCAGTAGAGGAAAAAGACTTTAAGGTCTGAATTTAATATGAATTTCCTCTAAGGCTTGAACTTATCCCGGAATATATTGGAAAGAAAATTATTTATCCACAAAGAAGACATTAAAAACAGCCTTTTAAACAAAGTATGAAAAGAAGGGCTTAAAATATTACCTCTTACTAAAGCTGTAGAGTGGAAGAAAAGAAAGAACGCCGATACAAAAGTCAACTTAGTAAATAGGTGTGCGCACCTATCTCCATCTAGTGAGGGATACACTAACTTAAAAAAATGATAATTTTTTTTGTACAATAATAATGTATTTTTGGTATTTTGTCGCTAAAGCTACACTTCGTCTTTAATTGCAAACCTTACAAATTACCGAGAATAAGTAAATTTATTGATATTCGCAACACTGCAAAACCAGAATTGCTCTCTCTTATTATCTCTCTTTCTTACGTCCACCTTATCGGACATTCTCGCGGCTTCGCGAGAAGTCCGTCGAGAGGAATCATTAATATTATTAAACTTGTTTTTATTTTAGTATTGATAAGTTAATTATTAAATACTGATTACTGTATTACTGATACAATCCTGTTTATAAGTGTATCAAATTAATGTAAATGTGTATTTTATTTTTTATTATCTCAGAATGCTTTTTGTTTTACTTACCTTTCAGTAAAATAATCAATTTTCTTTTCGATGTGCTTGCGCCCTCATTCAGTGTTATCACACACCCCTAGAGGGCGTGCCCCACATGTTGAGAATCGCTGGATTAATATAATTAAATTTTGTACTAGTGGCGCTACCTGGTATAAATTTCAGAAAAGATTGATTTCAAGATTCCATAATTGATATAATAATGCATTAAAAGAAAAAATCATAATAAGATAAAAGATTTATATAATAATAAATTAAAGACCCAAAAGTAAAACCAGCGGGAGTGGTCTCCCCTAAACTTTCTCGTATATTTCTCGAAAAAGGTGCTGTTTAACCTCCCCCCGCGTGGATAAAAAAATTCGAACCTATTATAACACAGGATCCAATGACTATCAGAAAATATTTAGGTAAAGAATCAAATTCACAGATGCGTTCCGATTTCTACTCTTGCTGGCTCAAGGACAAAGCCGCATAATGCTCCCGCGTGCACAGATTTCTACCAGTACGCATGCGCATTGAGAATCGGATGAAAAACTAAAGCGCCAAGGAGGAGTCAATAAATATCGTGCACAGAAGATTGCGTCCAGTACGCATGCGCGTGGAGGTGGCGGATTCGTTGGAGATGCCATTATACAGACCGACAGACAGTCAACCTTTTGACGGATATGTCCCAAAATTTTATACGGACCTACATTCATGATAATAAAACTGTGTATGAAATTGTATCCATCTAGCTTGTCAAGTTTTTGAGTTATAGCGTTCACATGACCGCGGACATACAGACAGACAGACTTCCCGTTGACGGATTTTGTCCAAAATTTGATAGAAACCTACAAATTATATTTAAAGACCGCATACCAAATTTCATCCCCGTAGCTCTAATAGTTTTCGAGTTATCGTGTTCACAGACAGACACACACACAGACAGACATAATTCCAAAATTGTGTTTTTCGGACTCGGGGAGGTCTCAAACGTGGAGATTCGTCAAAATCTCGAGTTCTAATTTTTTGACGATTACAATACTTTCTCTTTGTATACTTCGTATACGAGAAAGTAAAAATAAGTAAAATAAAAAAATCCTTTTAGTGCACAATTTGGAAGTGTGTAAAAATTTTTTCATTAAATTTATTCTAACACTGTTTTTATACTGTTTCTGTGAACAGGTGATTCCCTGTCAACTCACAGTGGAAGAGATTTCTACACAGTAGATCATCCCAACCAACCAAAAGAATCCAAACCCGAATGGATAAGATCAGGTGGTTGGTGGCTCAACCACATCATGACCACCAGCCTGAACGGTCTGAACATCCTTGGGACGGACAAAGTCCAGTCGAGGGACGGTATCACGTGGTGGTCTTTCGGAGGTTTCCAAAATTCCTTGGCAACTGCTGAAATCAAATTACGACTAAAGAAGTTTAAAATGTCAGAGGAGTAATTATTAACAAGACAGAGAGAGAAGGATTTGTATGGTTTTCAATGTACCTCTCCTTGCCAGATGTTTTTCTTATCGACACGCTGTGGAAGACATGAGACTAAACAATGTCATATAAGCGACACGATGTAAATTATTGTTATTTCACTCATGACTGACACTCTAATAAAATAATGCACAAAGTAAAAGTACAATATTTTCTTTAATTTGAGTATGCTACTACGCAGTGATGTCAGTATTAGCACAAGATGCTCTACAATACTCATTATGATATCTGTATACCGTCCTGGAGTCAGGGTTTCACAGCTAAGGTAAATAACAATTAAAATTTACTCAGATATAAACATCTGGAATAATATTTAAAAAATTACGATACAACTATCTGGATTATATGATCAAATATTAAAATAAAACCCAGGCGGGGTGTCACATTCACCAACAAGACATTTAAACAGCAAGTTTTGCGGAAAATGTCCGGTTCGGACCTCGGAGTATCAATAAGCCAGTCTGGCTCTCAGGGTGATTCTCCGTCTTCTTGTTCCTAAATTATATATCGGGAGAGAAGAATGGGTTCCGACGGGAACACACTTGTCTTGACAAAAAAACATCTGTTCATCTGCAGGTGGCCACTTGTTGCGGCACTAATGGTGAGTGTTGCAACATTCCATGCAAGAGGTAAGGAAGGATGCATCTGAAAGCATATCAGAAAAGGGCTTTATAATGAATGGCAGTAGCCCAAGGTGCCAGTTGTTCAGGTAAACCTGAAAGTGAACGGTGTCTTTGAATGTAACACATCTGTTCCCACCACAAGGTTGGTCTGGGGGTCGTTCGTCACAGGTGTTGTGCGGCATTTAGAATATCTTAACAACATCTTGAAGATATACAATATCTAATAGGAGTAACTGTAACTTTTGCCGCCCGGGATGCACTTGCAATATGCCGCCCTTCCTATAGAAATTACATGGGGCACATAAACCTCAAAATGAAAAATAATAATAAATTCCAGGAAAAAAACCTTTTATTCGCAACGTGATTCGTCGTTTGACGCTCTCGATCTCTACGGACCCCGCAAACCCACGTGTCCACCACCGGTCTTTCTTTGAAATATAGGCAATTTGCCGACAAAAGGAGAAAATACGAATTAATTACATTAGTCATTTGTTGTGCAATGATTGAGCTAGAGCCACTGTTCTTCTTTCCAGTATGTCTGATTTTGACGCTCATTCGAAATTCCGTCTGGGAGGACTGCTTGCCCCTTTTAAGTGAGACATTCACCGCTGCTCAATTCCAAGGTTTTTGAACACGGGAAGTGAAAACTTTTAGTCAATGTTGAAACCCAATGAAAATTGGCGCAAATGGATTGGATGTTTGGAATTCCGAATAGTTGGAAGTCTGATTTTAATAGCCGGATGGCCTTTTGAGATCCCGTTGCGAGGGTAACTAGAAAGCAAAACTTCTGCCTAAATTGGAACCCCGGGGAAGAAGCTAGTAAACTCGGAAATTCCCCGTTTGGGGAGGAGGAGTGTGCATCCGAGTAACTCTGCGAAACATTCTCTCCCTGTAGAACAACCGAAGAGTGTCATGTATCTAGTGGCGTAGTGACTGGTGGAAGGGGGTACAGCCACTGTCCTTCTTTTCCTGCATGTCTAATTCTCCTGATCCTTTCTAAATGCCGCATGGGAGGACTGCCCCCTTTTAGCTACGCCACTGTTCTACGTTCAGTTCCTTTACGGACCTTCTTACATATTTTTCAAATGTAAATGAATTATGCCATTTCTCGAAGAACAAGCGAAGAGTGTCATGTGACCAGTGGCGTAGCGACCGGGGGAAGGGGATACAGATTCTCCAGTCTTATGAGTCGCCATGGAGTCAAAACATTACTTACTGAATTTACATCATTTTTTTAAAGTAAAATATAATTAGGGAGGTAAAAATAACAACATTCTCCGGACGCCATTTACGCTTGCTAAACTATTGCTAACCACAAGGGTAGAAAAAAACTTGCGCCACCTACCCTCGCTACGCCACTGGCCATGGTGACAAAACGTTAGTGAATTTATGTCACTTTTTAAAGCCAGTCGGCTATATAAGACTATTTAATTATTTTTAATGTTCAAGTCCATAGTATTACTAAGATATAAGTTCTTAAAACAAAATGACCTAAATTTTGAAATGCATAAATATGGTTTATGTTTTGTTCACATACAATAATTTGCGATTTGTTTCTATTTAACTACAATTAATAAAAGGTGATGTCACACCATCCCTTGTATAGAATTGCATGCAACTTTGGAATTCATTTTCTGGTGACCACGAGGTCGCTAGATTTATTTATCATTATTTTAACGACAATTTGCTTACATTTCATTTGTAAGAGCTGTGTGCTTAAACTTATTCAAATTAAAGTCATGTTTCACTTAAATTTCAGAACATTATTCCAAGGAATTTTATTATATGTCCAGATTCACTTGCAAATCAGTATGGTTGCATTAGATAATTTAGACTGCATTCAGCAATTTTTGGAAATTTTCTTTTCCCTTTTGTTTAAAATTACTTTTGTTTATTTATTTTTTGCATGCAAGAAATTGAAACCAAGCGTTCAATTAAATTTTAGATATTTCCTTTTGTCATAATATTTTTAAAATGAAAATTTCTGATATAGAGATTGTTGGAAATAATAAGCAGTTGACTTTCCTTCTTTCTCCTCATTTAATATTTAACCGGTGATGATGCCATACGTACGATGATGTTAAGATGCGATACGTCACTGCGTGACGTCACATGTATCCCATGATTCCACTGATGTACTTTGTCACGGAGAGCCGGTAAGAGGCTTAATACAGTGACCTCTCACTTGTACGCGTTCTCTTTTATGCGTGCTTTTTTCGAGGTCCCGGCCAGGGATATAGGAAAACAATGATAACTCTTATTCATTTATGCGCCGCATCAGAAAAGCACCTCTCACTTATGCGCGTCGCAAAAATTTTCTTAGTTCAAACAGTTTTTTTTTTTCAGCAGAACAAAAACCCTTTTTGCTCTGCTTCTAGGAATGCATTCCCTTGCCCTTCCTCTATTGTTCAGATTTCCGGAACGCATTCCTCTAACTTATACACAGGGGTGTACATGGGGGTTCTTGTGATTGGCGTCAATAAAAGTAGCATTTATATAGCAGCCAATTAGAGAGGTTAGTACGGTACGTACCACGTGGCACTGATCGCTAACGAAAGAAACCATCTTTGGATCTTTGATTAGATGGTTACGTTTTAAAATGGAGAAAAGAACGAAATTGTCGCTTTCGTTTAAAATGGATGTTATTAAAGAATTCGAAGAAAATCCTTGTACCTCAGAACAAGCTTCAGCTGGGCATTTTAACGTTCGAGAATCGACATTAAGAGAGATTTTTAAAAATCGGAAGCATTTCCTGTTTCTTTGTGTTCTTAAAAAATAATTAACGGAGATTATACACGTATTTCCATTTTGAAACTAATTTTATTTATATTTTTCAGTAGTATATACATAGTATTAGTTAACAATGTATCTACACTGTATTGATGTTTCACTTTTAACCGCTTAACTTAACAGCCCGAGAATACTCGTGTATCGAATTATCGAAATTGTAGTCTTATAAACTAAAATTGAATCATTAATTAGCTTTATAATTTGACACAAAAAATATGTAGGATCCATAAACATCTTAAGTATCCTATGCCTTCTTAGATGAATGAAAACGACAACCCCTTTCCAAAACAGGAGGGGTCATCTTATTAGATAGCAATGAAAACTATTCAATTAAGTGGTTAAGCTCCCTTTTGTGGTTTTTCACTTATGCGCGTTTTCTTGCTGTCCCCTGCGCCCGCGCATAAGTGAGAGATCACTGTATGTACTTCTATGTATTTGTCAACGTCTTCATGTCGGTGTCGTTATAATTGTCTTACGTCTATGTGTTTAAAATAAACGATGAATACTTCAAACTGTTTCTCGTCTCTGCATACTGCACTCTGCTAATTTTCTCCTCGGACATGTGATAAAAATCGATGAAAAATATCTGGATTTAGTTACTGGGGAAGGGTAAAAGAGCTCTGAAACTAGCATTGCCTACAGACCCAAATTGATTTTTACCCGGCACTGTATGAAGCAGCGGATTTTGTTCAGATACTATTAGAATTTTAATATTAACGCGTGAAAAAACGTGCAACCTCACTGTTATAAAATATTACAGATTTGGTGATGATACGACTGATGAAAATAACTGCAAACTCTCATTTTTTAGACAGTGTCAAATATCATAATGAATTCCTTATTGATGCATGATGGTAAGAAGGTTTTTGTTTTGTTTTGATTGAGCCCAAATTACAAAATGCCTCAACATATTCCAGCTAAATTGTCGCTACCTATCAGATATCATTATTGCACGACTTTTAACCCGGATGATTATTACTCCGGCACTATTGCATAGATTTGGTCTACACAATAACCCTCGTTGTCAAATTTGTAATCGTGACAATAACATTGAACACATTATTTTGTTCTGTTCCAAATACTCAAATCATAGGTCAATCCTCTGTGCAAAACTTAATTTTGATCTTCTCTCAATTGTGTCCATCTTTAAAAGCCTCTTTTCAAAACGCTATTTCTGATAAACGGCATCTTAGGATTCTTCTTCAATCCCTGAAGTCTTTTGATATTTATTGAATGCGTCCTTTTTGATATTTTTTGAGTGCATCCTTCTTGACATTTGTCGAGTGCATCCTTTTTAATATTTGTTGAGTGCATCCTTTTTGATATTTGTTGAGTGCATCCTTTTTGATATTTGTTGAGTGCATCTTTTTTAGCATTTGTTGCGTGCATCCTTTTGGCATTAGGGGATAACGGCCTTTGTTGCTAAAAATTCCATCTCTTCACATTTCAATCAATCAATCAAGCCTCAACATAACATAACACCACAGCATACCCCCGAACTTGGACCCTGAACGGGTCCCTGTCGGTTGGATGAGTATGTGTGAAACTTTATTGAAAAGCATAAGCAAAAGTTTAAAAAAAATTACATCATTAGATATAAAAACACTTGAAAGGGAACATAATTATACATAAACAAAGAAGAATGAAATAAAAAACATATGGAGGATTACAATCCGAGTATGATATAAAATATTTACAAGAGGAATTATCATATTTGAGTGCAGTGAAAGGGTTGAATGTTTCCTTTAGTTACATTGTTTCATACAGTTGCAGCTCCATCCGGGACTGATAGTGCTGTTCGATGCGACGAAAAAGAAGAATTGAATAACTTATTACCACCGGTTATATCGATGAAAATTGTCGCAACCATCCTAAAAATCGTTGGACTGTTTCTTTCTGTTCTGTCTTGTTATTTATACTGAGGGATCGCTGGAATTGTTACTCCAGCTGCCTTATTCACCATCCATGGTTAAACCATGATCAGCGGTTAAATGATGGTTCTGCTATCATAATGCTAAAGCTGACCGAAATGCGTCGCCAAATGTATACCCTAGCGGGTTGCTATTTTGGCATGGTATCTCAATTTCTCCGTTGTTGGCGATTTTTAAAATTACCCTCAGCCTTCAAGCAGAACGAGTTTCTCGCCAACTCGCCAGTTAGGGTATACATCCAGTTGATCATTTCGGTCAGCATTCGCTTGTTCGTGTAAATTCCCTTTTAACCGCTGATCGTGGTTTAACCATGGATGGTGAATAAGGCCGCAGGGTTTGCAGTGATGTGAAGGGTGAAATTTTCGAATGAATTACGGAAAAATTGGTGGTGGCTGGTTGCTGTTTCTAAGCTAGTGTACTCTGCTGCTCAACTGGGTATTCATCAAACTTCTGGTTCTAGGAGGTGAATTTTTGGAACAGGAAGTATTACAAAATTGGTATATTATTAAACATATACAGTAGAACCTCGATTATTCGATGTAATTTGGACCGAACCTACATCGGATAATCGAAATTTCCGGATAATAGAGAATTTTTCAATAATCATCTAGTTTGATATGTAGCATCGAACTCCTATAATGACTATTTAAACTGCTAAATGAATATCTGCCGGTTATATTGATGAAAATTGTCGCAACCACCTTAAAAATCTTTGGACTGGGTTTTTTTTTGTTCTGTCTTGTTATTTATACTGAAGGATCGCTGGAATTGTTACTCCAGGGTTGGCAGTGATGTGACGGGTGAATTTTTCGAATGAACTACGGTGGTGGCTGGTTGCTGTTTTTAAGCTAGTGTGCTCTGCTGCTCAACTGGGTATTCATCTAACTTCTGGTTCTAGGAGGTGAATCTTTGGAACAGGAAGTATTACAAAATTGGTATAATACAAAACGTATACAGTAGAATCTCGACTATCCAACGTAATTGGGACCGAACCTACATCGGATAATCGAAATGTCCGGATAATAGAGAATTTTTCAATAATCATCTAGTTTAATATGTAGCATCGTTACCGAACTCCTATAATAACTATTTAAACTTCTAAATAAATATCTAAATTCAAATTATACATGAAAGTTTATTTTGAAACAAAAAACTTACAATGATTTAAATGGAAGCTTTATCTGGCGTAAACTGGTCATCCTTTGTCGTGCAACTCTGCCACGAAGTTTTCTTAAAAGCATTAGTTCATCTGTGAAAATTTCTGTTTGTGAAAAGATGACAAAAGAGGTTTTATTCCCTGCGCTTGTTTACAATCAGAGGGTGCAATAGCATTTGATTTTTATGCCACTTGGCAATACGGCATTCCAAATTTCGAAATGGGAAGTATTTTTATTTAGAACAGCGACGTGGGCACAGGGAATGGGGGGAGAGCTAATTTCAAAAGAATTCTGAGAAAGGGGAACCAAAATATTTATCTGTACTCGTAGTATGGAAAGAACGCTTGCATACACAAGGAATGTAAAAGTAGAAAAAAAAGATTCTTTAAAAAATATATTTCGTTTAACAGAAAGCGTCGTTTAAAAGCATTTCGGATAATAGACGCTGAAAAAAAGGTCAAGAAACCGACGTCGGTTAGCGGAGAGTTCCGGTTAAACGAGGGTCGGAAAATCGAGGTTCTACTGTATATATTTGTACTGACAGAATTATGTTTCATAAAGTTGAAATAATCTAAATTTTCTTTTTAAATTGTGTAATCATAATTGTGGATCATATGCTGTTTCTTATGTTTAAAATCCAAGCATATATTTCATATAAAGGCTTAATCAATTCTAAAATGTGTACAAGTAACGTCAATCATTAATTATAATATTCTTATTCAGATTTGTTAGGATTATTAATAATCTGTGCGAAAGTTTCACTAACTGTTAATCAGTCAGTTGAAGTTCAGAATTGTTAAATTTTGAGTTGTTCCTAAGATTTTGGTAAGCCATGATAATCAACTATTTGTACAATAAATCTTAAATTTTAGAGTGGGAAATACTATAAAACCCTCTCCTCTTCTCTTAAAATTATCAAGCAAAGAGAAGATATTTTATTATTAAATTGCTGCCTCCCTTTACTAAATATTATTACTAAAGAGAATATTTTACAAGAACTGCTTCCATTTTAATTAAATTTTATTAATACAGAGTAATATTTATTACAACTACTACTCTTTTACTAAATATTTTATTAATACAAAGGAGAACATTTTATTATTAAATCGCTGCTCTCATTTTACTAAATATTGAAATAAAGAGATTTTATTATTAAATCGCTGTCCCTTTACTATAATATTTTAATCAAAGGTAGAATATTTATTATTAAATCGCTGCCCTCGTTTCAATAAATATTTTATTCACAAAGAGGACATTTTACATAAATGCTTCCCCATCTTTAATAAATATTTTAATCAAACAAAGAGAACATTTTTATTATTAAATCGCTACCATTTTACTAAGTATTTTAATCAAATAAAAGAGAATATTTTTTATTAAATCGCTGCCCCCATTTTAATAATATTTTGCTTAATACAAAGAGAACATTTTATTGTTTAAATCATGCCCTAATTTTACTTAAATATTTTATTAATACTAAGAGAAAGTTTTTGTTATTAACAATGTCTCCCCTTTTACTAAATATTTTATTACTCACAAAGAAGATTTTTATATTATGTATATGAAAAAGGATTTATTTACAACCTCATTCATCTGTGGTACTTTCATTTATTTACTGATGGTACGGTATCCTCAGAGGGTGTAAGGCTCTTGAACCTGAATTCTCAGTAGTTTTTTGTGATTTGCTCACGTAACTGGAACGAAGTACAACATAGA
>BGPR01019391.1:0-29367 GCA_013235015.1 Araneus ventricosus
AAAAAAATAGCTGTTCTTTTCACGTTATTCTCCCGAAGATTTATTTCGAGGTGCGTTATGACATGAACTCCAATTTTAGAACAAACAGATCCCGAAGTAGAATTATGGTTCAAGTACATCCTCGATGGTGGGTGGCCCTCAAACCTTTGCCAACTTTTTGCTGTTTACCGAAGAATGCGATTGAACGGGCCAGCAGAACGTAGCAGCCACCCTTGAGGCACGAAAAAGAACATTCTGGCAAGCGATCAGCGAGAGATGACGGAATTATGGATGGGAGGACGAAGCACAAATTTTATTCCGTCCCACTAACATTCATTTCGCTATTTACAGGACACGGGACTTAACCCCACCTAGGGATTACGATTTCAAAGAGGTAAGTGGTGATCTTTCATCATAAATGTGGATGGAATTACATTATGAATCGGCGAAATTTTAATACAATATATTCTTCGTAGACTATTTACTGCTGAAATGATTGCAGCAAACGTTAACTGCAAAAATATAAAAAAGATAAGTTGATCTACACGAGTTATTGAAAAATCCCGAGTTAAATCCAAATTTATATCCTTACAGGGCTAAATGTGAAAACCTCAGAAAAGGTATGGTAAATGAATGGGGTAAAGTGATGGCAGCAATATTTTACATGAAGATTTTATGAAAATAAAAACAGTTTTAGAAATTGAATTGTAAGTGAGAGCGACTTTATTTAATTTTTTTTTATTCATAAATGTTCTGTCTTGCTTTTTTTTTGTTTCTTATTATTCTAGAACATGTTTTCAAAAAAACTTTAGAATCCGAAAAGAAATGGCCCAGACTAGAGCTTTCCGCATAATGAGCAAACTCAGTTAAACACAATAAAATATGGAAAATCTGAAGCTTACCGTCGTTTTCGGTCTCAAATTGGGGTAGTATCTGTTTTTCTCTGCGAGTATAATACGCCACTGCGTCTTTTATTTATAAATATGAATCAGCAAATTAACTGTGAACGTTTTTCCACGTAAGTTTAGTTCTGTGGGCATTTCAGCATAGTTTCGTTTCCATTTTCATTTTTCATGATTGTTATCAACTGTAAATAATACCGAAGTTTAACCATTGTATGGAAGATTTATTTCTGCAAAACAATGTAAGAATATATTATTCTTTATTTGAAAAATATTTTGTCAATATAGTTGTCATTTATCATAAAATTCTACATGTTTGCATTGCATTGTTAATTCCATTACTTGAAAATTAAAAATTGTAAATTATGTAGCAAATTTTTATAAATATTTCAATGAGAATTCCTAATTAACTTAAACTTTTCTCAAAAGACTTTCGATACTTAAAAGAATTCATAAGAATTCTAATTTACTTAAGATTCTGTATTAAATGCGTGACTGCAATTCATAATTCACTCTTTATTTTAATTTTATTAAAGGTTGCTCTCTTCTAATATACTTTTCATTGTAATTAACGTCAGTTGTCTCAAAGGTTTCGTAGCGCAGTGTAGTTTGCGTAACATTTTTCCATTTAACCGTCAGATAGATTTCGAAAATCGAGAAATAAACAGAGTTCTTTATATGACTCAATTCTCCATGCTAACAAAAATTAAGCCCAGTAATAATTTAAGATCCCCTTGATAAATTATATGAGATGTTACAAAAAAGCGATTCTGGAGAATGGAAAATGAAATTTCTTCTCAAAGGTATCGCTGAGTAATTTTAAAATTAATTTTCTTATAAATATTTGTAGCAAGTCACAGTAAAGAGTTATGTATATTACATTATCAATGTCAGAGATAAATTTCAAGTTTTACGAATTGCCTTAGGAAAATCTTTTGCATTTTACTTAATTTAATTGTGTACGATTCTTATATAAAAACTTGTCTAGACATGAAACGAAAAACAAAAGTAAGGCTTAATTTTCAAATGAAATGCAACAGTCTTATTATTAAGTTGAACCGGAAATGCATATTATGAATAACACCCTGTGAATATATACTTTTATGAAATTTAATTGAATTGGAGGCTTTTTCTTTTTTTTATCAAGGTAATTGTTTTTATTTAGTGGAATATAAATACAGACCAGGGTTGCCATATTGATCTTTTAAAGGCCAAATTCTGGAAATTTGGCCTTTTTTAAAAGACCTTGGCCTTAGAAATTTTCATTTGACCTTAAATTCATTTTTAGTCTTTTTTGGCTTTATTTTTCCTTCTGACTTTTAGAACGATTTTTAATATATAATTTTACTATTTTGCTAATAAATTTTTGATATAACACTTTTCAAATGGCCCACAGTGAGCTATCAAACGAAGTAGTTCCAGGATAAAAAAATGTTTCTGTCCCCTTTCTTCAGACTATTAGTCAGAATGCCTCTAGCGGAAGCTATGTTTGTCACTTTCTCTGTTTTTATTCGTTTCTGTTCATGGTCGAATTCTATTAAGAAAATTTCGACACAAAAGCGTAAATTATTATTATTATTTGAGAGAGAGGAGAGATAGGAATGGAAAGAGGACATCAGACTACAGATATTTTAAAAGAAAAAGTATTTATGTCTATAATTTCTGTATTCTTTGAAATACCCATTTCCAACAATTTAACAAACGTTTTAATGTCAAATCTAAGGAATAGAAAATGTTTTCAAAAACAATATATTGAAAACTTTTCTTAAATTGCTGGAGCATATTGTATTTGTTTGTCAGTTATTTAAATAAAATCGAAACTAAGATAAGTGTATTTTTGATATTTTTATCACGTTTTGGAAACTCAGACATCTACTATGAATCTGAAATCATATTTTTATATTAATTGGTTTTTTTACTGTTAGTAATTTACTGTAAGTATGAAGAAACTTTCCATTTATTATAATCACTTTCAAAAATAATATGAAACGTTTTTGTTAATAAGAGTTTAGATATTTCGCTCGAACATTTCATTCTGAACCGGCAAGAACAGAATTTTTTTTTTGCAAAGTCACGAATGTAGATGCTCAAAAAAATTTTACACTTAAATTTTAGTTTAATAGAACAGTATTATACATATGTCAATCTAGTGGCATCCCTTTTCATGAAGGGTAGCCATTTTCTTATAACAAATAAGGAGGAAATGTGCGCTTTAATGAAATTTTCAAATTTGGCCTTATTTTAAATACGGTTTGGCCTTATTTTGCTATTTTGATCTGGCAACCCCTACAAACATAAGATGTATTTTTGCGATGGGTTTATTAAACTTCAGTCGGGGGAATTAACTAGAGATATATTTTGATATCAAGTAGAATATATTCTTTGTTACACGCTGTAGTATTTCAGTTAGTTAAATGAAATATTTAAATCATTAACTCTGTTTTGATTGTCTTTAAAACAAAGGATAATTTGGCTTTAAACAAAAGGTATTTTTTGTATTTCTGTCAATTATTCTTTTATTTTATATTTAATGGAAAATAAATGCAGACGTTTAGATTATTTTTAGTCGATTTGTTAAATTGCAGTTGGGGTAATAAAAGAGACGCATTTTTATATAAATTGAAATAACTTTTTTGTTTGTTACGTTCTGTAGCTGTTTAGTTAGTTAAATGAAAGAAAAATTTTAACCAGTAATTCTGTTTTAACTAACTTTTAAACAAATGCTAATTTAAACTTGCACAAAAATAGTATTTTTAATTTAACATTCCTTTCGTTTGTTTTCTATATAATTGGTCATAAATAAAATTTATGACTAGTTATATGAATTAAGGTTTATGACTCATTATATATGCGTTTGTTTTCTGCATAATTCTACAGAATGCTAAAAATTATTCTGAAGAATTTTTCTCCATCTTGTATTAACTTTATGAATAAATGTATATAACTGGAATATTTGCACTGTACAAAGCAATGCAAAATATAATTTATTGCACATTAAATATTTATATCAAAACTTTGCTGATCATTTATTTAATAGTTTGCACTTTGTAGTGAAGGAATATGTTTGATAATGTCATTTACAAAGGTATGCATTAAATCAGTATTCGCCTCAAAGAAATAATAAAGTTAATACCTGCCAATTCCAGTCATAATATTTTTATATTTTAGTTGTCAAAAATGCAGGTGGATTCAAAAAGCATGGGCCAAACGTGAAAAGGTGGTAATACACACCAAACCAAGCAAGTTTCACGATAGTTTTCTTGGTCGGGAAGAAAACTATAGATGATACAGGGAGGCATAATGTCGTTTTTTCATCTTTCTTCTGAAAGTCGTATGATGACAGAGGAAGAAAATGAACAACTGTTGCATCTTTATGCCTTTAAATCTCTCCTTTTTACCTGTATTACAGAGAAAAGAGATATTCTGAAAAGAAAACATTTTTTATTCACTCATTTTATTTTGAAAAACGAATTGCTTATTCAAATTTTATTATTTCAATTCCATAAGAGTCCTATTTTAAGCAAAGGGTTCACTAAGTTACGTGGCAAAATGTTGATGTTGAACTTTCTTTATGCTATTAAGTTTGCCTCGTGATGTTAAATGCATCTTGAAAAGACATCTAAATTTTCAAATTATTCACAAGTAAAATTGATTTTTTTTATTTAATTAAAAAGGCCTCATACAGCAGGCCTCAGAATTCGATTTCTTTTCAAATTCTACAGATAATTATTTTATGCTTCAATAACTTAACTAATATGGTCACAAATAATTTATAAATTTTAAAGTTACGAGTGTAATTTGATATTATAGAAATGTTGTGCGTTATTCTATGTCTAATACATATAACTCTTAAAACGAGATTTTTGTTGAAAGCTTATTATGTAATAATGTTAATGAACTATAATTATATGATATTAAGAAACCAAAATATTCATAAATTATTGATGATTTTATAAATTCGAAATCCACCTTTTTCTGCCACCTATTGTCGAATTTTGAAGTATTTACTTGAATAGAGAATTTTTATGTATACAAAAGGCTCCCAAGAAAAAATTACAAGCTTATATTTCAACAAGTGCGATAAATAAACTTCAAGGCTCGAATGAGACGAAGGTTTCAAAATGAGGCTTGTGCGCTGCTGTAACTTTATAAAAGATTCCAAATTCAGCTGAATTTTAAATGAAGGGTATTAATTTTTTAAAACGATATTTTAAATAGCTGTAAAATCAACTAATAGCTGTAATCTGCTAGTAATAAATTAAATTGAGCCGTCATTTTTCTATTTTGAAAGTTGGCAGCATTCGTGAAAGAATAAAATCATTAGTTTAGGGACTAGACACATTCTTCTGTTCTATAATTTTGTTATTCAACTTGTTTTACTTCACTATATAAATAATTTCAGAAAATATCAGAGCATAAAATCTATTTCTCATGAAAAGGTTATCTTGAGCAAAAAATGGTTTCATATATATGATACAATCTTGCCATTTGTCTTATTAAGTGCAGCATTAGAATTTCGAAACAGGTTGCGTATTGAATTTCTAGTTGATGGTCATTAAGCTATTGACGCTCAATGTATTTACCCTTCTAATTAGAAGATGCATCCTGTTTGAAACGTTCATTGCTATCACCTGAATCCGGGATCACCTGAAGGATAGTCGTCAAGACAGCAGGTGAAAACTGAGCTTGGAATCCTATTAGCCATCACCGGTCATGGCCCAAACTTATGCCGGGAAGTACGTTCCGTCATCGGAGTGGAGGAAACTCAACCTCACACCATTACTATGCCCAACAGAGGTACAGTCCGTCAAAAAAGTATCCGGACGCTGCTATTTATTCCGACACTAATTATTGCACAATAAAACTGTAAATGTCTGCCGCCGTAGAAATGTGTCCTCTATAAAGTGTATATAATATTTTTTCATGCAAGGGGTCGTCTTTACATTTAGATTTACACAAACTCAATTTTTTTCAAATGGCAACACCTAATTTTGAGTACATATTCAGATTCTCCAGATTAAATTAGCTCGAATACATATAAAATTTTGTAATTTTGAGTAAACGGTTGATGAGTTTTGAGCAATTGAAATTTGGAATTCCTAATATTAAATGACCATGTCCGTTTTTTTCCAATATATTTGAAAATATAATAAATCTTTAAGAATAATTCTTTTTTATATTAAACGACTTGATAAACAAGACAAAAGTTATGCATTTTTTTTAAATGAAAGTATATTTTATAATTTTTTAATTTATAAGTTAAATCTTTTTGAATAGAAACACAATAACAGTTTTGATGCCAATTGAAGGAGCATGACCTAAAACCTCACTGTTCAAAATTTCAACCATTCCCTTCAAGTTGTTTATAAAATATGCAGAAATAACCAAAAGCGTTCAGAACAGCCTGGTGTATCGCTTTTTTAAGGGGGCATTTCAATTTTACAAAAGTATTCGCTGACTGGAAAAAAATTTTCTGAAATCAAACGGAAAATAAAGCACGTCTTCCAATGTTGCTTTAGATTAAGAAAAATTTTCTTTTTAAAATAAGTGTAAAGTTGAATAAGAAACAAAAGGAAAAATCGATATACATGTAACAGATTCTACTCCTCTTACATTTCAAGAAGCATTACGTTAAACCACTAAAATGAAAAATTAAAGCCGTTTATGGTTGTAGAAATGTTTTGTAAGATCTTAAATTGATGAAAATGCAAAGAAACAAAATTCTGTATAAAGTATGAATTTAAAAATTATTAAATGTATGGATAATTAAAACATTCAATGAAATAAAATAGTAACTCCTTGTGTGTGAATAATACAGTGTTATGAGACTTCGACAAAATGCGTTTTCTCAAAAGTTAAGTGTTAAGCGGAATGTTAAGTGGATTAAAACATGCTGCGAAAAGAATGAAAACATGGCTACCATAACCATTCAGCTTAATGGATATATTTCTTAATGTAAGCAAAGTAATATCTCGGAGAGCTTGGTTTACAGATTTCATAAAAAATTTGATGAAATAAAATATGAAAGCAAAATGTATTAAAATATTATCTCAGATTACAACAGTGAAGGAGAAATATACAATTAGATATTTGTTTAAACGATGAAAAAGGTTTGAGTCGCGTTTCAACTATGAAAACTATTGTAAATTATGCCAAAAAATATTTTTTTTAAATTTATTTAAATTCGCGAAAACGTTGTATGGAAATTTAGTTGATATCATCGGAAAGATAATTGTGTGCACTTTCAGATGGAGTAAAAAATTATTTTTGTGCCATAATATTTTCGGAAGATTATTGAGGAAAGGTCATTTACCTTTAATTTTTTACATTAATTTAATTCAAAAAAAAGGGCACCCAGGTGTAGATCACTATGCCAACCCAGTTGACCTGGTAGAGCGATAACACGCCATATTTTACTGATACACAATAATACGCTTCTAATTCATAATGTTTTTAACAAAAAAAAAATGTGTTACTGTGGATGAAATGTAAACTTTGAGACAATTCGGCCCCTAATTGATATTCTGCTTTTAAACACTCATGTCTACATCCTCGCAGTAATTCATAGGGCGAATATTCAAATGAGAAAAGAGCTAAAACGGCTGGCACCCTTATCGCTTAAGTAGTCTAAAATTAGAATAGGCATTTAATTTACTTTTATGTTTCAACACTCATAGAACAAAGAATCCTAGATCAAAGAAACTAACAATAGAAGATCAGTCTTTGAAGCTATTAATTTAATCATTTGCAACAGTACTAAATTTGAATAAACGAACGCCTCTTTTAATGAATGATGTGCAATGAAAAAGCACTGAAATAGTTTTAACTTAGTAATTCGGTTTATTCTCAAAATTTTTCCAGCCAATATAGCCATTTTCTTAAAGGTAATGAAAGAAAAATTTATTTTACTGTTTGCATTTTCAGTTGTTTGGTGCTCAAAACATTTATTATAATGCCTCATACTGATTGTTCTCTTCTGCAAAGGTCACTGTTGTTTCAAATGGAGGAAATAGATGTTAACTTGTTGCTTATACTTCATTAAGCAGTCTTTTCAGAAACATACACAGTGTTTACTTTGATCCAAAGTATTCTTAATTTTATTTATTAGCCCTCACATTTAGCAACTGCTATTGAACTTTACAAACATGAATAAATTTCTTATGCTCAGAGTTTTTTTAAACCTTTATAATCCATGTAGATTATTATCCATTTCGTTAATTTAAATTATTATTTTAGTGTATTCAAAATCATTCAAATGAAGAATGAATTTAAACTCAATATGATTGCAACATATCCTAAAAGTCTTCAAAAGATATATACTTTCAAAACAATCAATAGAAAAAATTAGAATAAATTTTAAAAATTAACTTAAATTTTAATACAAAAACAACAAAAATTTTTAACAATAAAATTTAGATAATAAAATTTAAACAATGTTTAAGTCGCGCACTTTGCAGCTCAAACAAAAACAAAGGACAATGGAAAATCAATATCATTCAAAGAGAAAGCCAAAAAACAAAAATAAAAACTCAGAGAACCAAAAGAAAAGAATTCATTCTGGTCCATTTTTCAAAGGGCTAAGACTTTATTCTTAAATGGATTCAATAATAATTGGGAAATTTTTGTAAGAAGCTGGCATTATGCCAAAATAGCTCTTCTGCCGAAATTTCCAAACCAAAGACAAAAAAGGAGATCTTATATCAAAAAACATTATTTTAAAAGAAGAAAACCAAACACAAACATAAAAACCTAATAGATTGATTTAAAATATTGAGATTAGGATTCAAAGATTTATATTTTTATTATATGTTTTTTATATATTTATTATATTTTTTTATATTTTTATATTTTATTATTTTTTATTATATTTTTTATATATTTATTATATGTTTTATTATTATTTTATTATATTTTTCAACCTAAAAATAAATGCGACTACAATAAAATATCTCCTATTCAGGTTATTATATGTAGTCATCAACTTTTTCACTATGCAGTAATAATATGTATGTGATTTATGTCAGATTTCAATCATGTAACTTGAATATGTAGTAGGAGGCTTTTCAGACTTTAAACTTTATCGCGTTCTTTTCAATAGAAATGAATGTCTGCGTGCATTTGCTTGTCCGATAATGACAACTGAAATGATAGTGATGCTTACATGGTCGAAAAAATGGTAATTGAAATTTTATTTATTTTTGTTTTATTACTTTTTTTAATCAAGGTCAAAAAAAAATATTTTTTTTATTAACAGTTACTACTGTCAGTTAAGTTTCAGAAGCATTATTTCAACTTATAACTATGAAATAAGTATTTAGATTATTTTAAAAACATTTGCTAAAGTTTTCAATTTCACATGACGCTTAAAACAATCAACAGAAAAAATAGAATAAATTTAACAAGGAATCTTAACTAAAATTATACTAGAAAACAGAAAAAAACTAAATTATTTTTTATAAACAATACATTATAGAGTAAATTTAGAAAAATAGAAATAATGAATACAATAAGCTTTAAAGTGAGAGCGTACTGTAGTAAAAGCAAACAAAAAACAGAGAACAATAGTTCTTAGCCCTTGAAAAAGTGGACTGAAATGGGTTCCTTGTTTGTTTTTGGTTATTTTCATTTAACTCTGAGTTTGTTTTTATTTTTATTATTATTATTTTTTTTTTTTGCTTTCTTTTGTATGATCTTGATTTTCAATTTCATATAACAGTGTGCTTACACAGGTAATATAACTTTGCAATGAAATGTGAAGAATTAAATTTAGAAGAATAAAAATCTTTTAAAATTACATTTTTACTATTTTTTATTCAATTCAGTTCCTTTCATGAAACTTTTTTATAATTTGTACGCATTTTCTTCCTTATTGGGGTCGGTTTATATGTGATGAGCACAAGAAAGGAACTTCTTCCTTAAGCAAAGAGCTTCGTCGGTGAGACCACCTGAGACGACTATTGAGGCATTCTCTGACACAATCAATAAAAAGAAATGGGTTCTTATAAATTTTATCACCTCCTTGTCAGTTGCTATATGATCTCACACATGTGTTTCCGAGAGATAGTTAGACACATGGTTTACATACGTCATACAACTAAACAAATCGGGGGGAATTACAAACGAATCTAATGGCCTTATTAAAGTCCTTAAAACGTAGGAAAATACCATCTATTTTTTATCTCTATTTCTTGGTAACATAATAGATTAATTTAAGAAAAAAAACTACAGTCAAAACAGTTAAGTGGTTAAGAAATAAACAGCCTTAGCTTAAATCTCCTCGGTTTATTTTTGAATTTAAGTTATTTTTATTTAGCATTATATGAAACTCTCAATTATATACGGTTGTTAATTTTAAAATGTTGTTAAAAGCTTCAATCTCGCGTGAAAAAAGAAAGAATTTATCATACACAAAAAAGACAATTTACCGATCTTTTGTTTTCTTTGTTTTTGTTTTTAGTAAAGAAAAAGTAAATCAAAATAAGCTTGTGAGTACAGATATCCTACTATTTATTAAATCAGGATTGTATGTGTTGATGAAAATAAAAAAAATTTTGTGTTCAATTTGTATTGATTCGTGTCCTTTTTCGAAACATTTGAGGATCATCCGTGGAATTCGCTAATCCCCGGTTGCCGCGCCACCCAATTCCTCGGATGACTTTGGGTATAGTGTACTTGGTTAACCACAAGACTGTCGTATTAAAACTTTGGTTCCTTTTTTTTTGCCATGTAAGTTTACTTTAGTAATTAAAATCGTCAATACAAAAGACTATTAAGCAGTGGTTATGTAGTTGGGGGTGTTTGGAATGTAAATTTCAACTCCTTTGTGCATTCTGTACGTTACAGACATTTCAACTATTAAGTCGCCATATATTTTATTTCGCCGCAAACGTGATGTGGAATTATTTTGAATATTTATTCGAGAAAAAGACCCGATAAAAGGTGACTTAGATAGAACAAATCTATTTTTTAAGATAGAAAACTATGAATCTGTTGCATTTCGTGTTTCATTTAAACAATATTGCATCTATTTTTGAATCATTTTAAACATTTGCTGTTTTAAACAAAAATTGAACCAAACAGTTAGGGTGAAAGGTTTTCATTTTCTTGGTAAAATTATTGAATATTTGAGTTCCAATCCCGCCGATAATTGCTTTGCTGTCCACTAAATATGGACAAATGAAGATAGATTGTCCTTCCATTGGTGTAAGATGAATATTTGGAGTGTTCCTTGTCTGTCATCAGGCTCAGATTTCCCTTAGGGCCAACTTAGGTCATGGCGTAGGTCGCAATAATAGGCGAGAGCAAACATAAATGAAATTACAATAAAATTTTTTCAAATTTCAGTATTATTTTGTAAAGGCCATATAAAATACTGTTTTGAAGCCCATCCTTGCATTTTAAATAAACTGATGGAAAATTTACAATATTTGTCTCTATAGTTGCGATATGTGAGCACGGGAGGAGGGCGCATAATTATCCTTTGGCCTAGGGCATAGATATATATAAATCTTGCCCTGCTTGTTATGGTTCAAAAAAGCAAATTTTATTCCTACTAGCTTTAGTGTAATTTCGAAACGTAACAATAATTCAGAAAATTTCTTTCAAATTTTAAGTGAGACGTTTAATTAACTGATTTCTATTAACTAGGCATATATACTTTAATTGCTTTGTTTTCTTGTTCTACCAGATCTATAAAAAGAATTATACTGCGTCGTCCCTCACCAGTTTCAAGCCTGGCGTTACTTCAGCAGATGCCGTTGCCATAATGGATACCAGAAGAGTATCCTTTCACCAGAAGTCTCTCACCAGCAAAATCCTGGACGGCAGACGCGACGACAGCATCGACAACCTGACCCATGTCCCCAGGAGGAAGCCAAAACCACCCCTGGAGCGTCAGTTCTCGTGTCAGTCGAGGTCTTCCTTGAGGAGGGCCTCTGTGATCGGAAACCGCAAGGGCAGTGCTTCGATCAGAAAACTATCCACCTATACGATAGCATCCCGGGGAAACTGGGGATCTAAATGGGAATTTTTGCTTTCCTGTGTTGGGTTATCTGTCGGGATAGGAAATGTATGGAGGTTTCCTTATCTGGCTTATGAGCATGGAGGAGGTAAGATGCTGTTTACTTTTTCAGATATTTCAATTTTACAAACAGACGAAATTGTATTTATTTTTTGAGATTTAGCTGTAGTGGAGGCAATTCATGCACCCTTCAAGCTTATTGATCCAATTTAGTTTTGGATTTCATTGCTCATCTTAGAGAAGCAAAAAAAGTACGTGACGTTGCAGCACAGTTTGAGGCAATGTGCAGTTAGATGTTAAAAATACACAAATTTTTGACATGTGACTGTAATGTTCCATAAATCGGTAAAATTTAAAGAAAGGCCAATAGAAAGCGTGTGCGACTGTAGATCAGCATACGCGATGATTTAAGAAATATTTCAAGTCTCATGGAGAAAATACTAACAAATTTGGTATTCATAGATTTAAGTAAAGAAATAAGAGCTAACAATTTTTTAAAAAATCGTTGTTTAAATGTTGAAATAGGAACAAAATATGCCACTGCAAATATCTCTATCAAATTTAACTGCATGTTCCTTTTCTTTTGTTAAATTAATTGTTTGCAAAGGAATGAGAAAGATGCCCTGATACTATTCCTGTTTAATATGAAGTTTCAGAACGTATTTACCCACTGCTATACGATTACAGCCACAAGTTTCCCGCTGGTAGATTTTGGAACACTTTTTTATTCTAATTCTTTTATTAAACTTTTATTCTATTTTTTAAATTAAATTTCAATTACCTTATACGTGAGTGTTCTAAATTTATTACATTTTTTCATAACTAATGTAATAATCTTACCTTAGTAGAACAGCCGTTAATTAGTTAAGAATTTCCATTTTCAAGTTTTTCCTATTTGCATACCTAATGACAAGATTTCATACACAGCGAAAATTATGCAATTAAGAATTTGACCCAAATAGTCAATGCTGCAAATTACTGAAACCATTTCCTCTTTCTGTGTTTTGTAATTAAGTATCATATTTTATGAAATTCTTTAAAAAGCAGTTAAAAGTCATATGCTGTTCAATTTTTAGCAATGCAAAAAAGGTATTCAATAAGTCCTTTAAACATGAATAAATAGGGATTGTTCAATGCAACTAGCTGCTCAATTATTTGATAAAAATCAAAATAGCACGATTCTGTGTCTTTAAAATGTATGTGAGAGTTTGAACCTTTATGTCATGTTACTGACATTGGTAGTTCGTACAAATAATATTAAATTTCGAACGATTAATTCCTTAAATATACGTTAATGCTTAAGAGAAAAGTTTGTAATTGTGCTATGAAGTTTCTGGATATTTGTAAATATTTCAGCAATCACTGCAAAAAAAGAATTAAAATTACAACAATTCTCTCCATAAAAGCGGATTTTAATCGTTCAATGCGCTTTAAATTTTTATTTCTGACAACTGCTTTTGATAAAAGTTTTATAATTTTATTTATGAAAGAAATGATATTTTTCACGTATTATATGCGTGCGATTCATTTTAATAACATACATACATGTGTAAAATGCAATATGGACTCTATTACATTATTCAATAAGTTATGGAATGACGATAAAAATTAAAATTTTTCTTAAAAATGCATTTGAAATTTCTTAAAATTTGTGATGGAGAAAATTTCTGCGTAATTCAGTCAAGTAAATTTTTGTAAGAACATTTTCTAAGTTAAGCAGAGAAAAACAGATCTTCCATGCATAATAGTTACGAATTTATATTAAAGTTTTATCAAAATCTTTAAAGTGAAAGATACTGTGAGATTATGTTTAAAAAGATTATTCTTCTCAGTTTCAGGAATAAAAAACACAATTTTTACTCTTTAAAACCAAAATAACACTTATCCGATACATTAGGAAATAACAATCAATACCTCAATTTGTTATAGTTAAGCTTTAAAAGCCTTCACGCCATTTTAACCTCTTTAGAAAGAAATTGCATTCCCTTCTCCCTGACTCGGACCAAGAAACCTAAATATGCTATTATTTCGGAAGAAAACATGAACAGCAAACAATAATAATAAAAATAGATTACCTATTTCCATTTCAACTAACATGGTTCGGAGAATGGGAAAAGATAATAGACGCCATTTTACTTTGTAGTATAGAATGAAAAAATGTCTTCTCCAATACTTAATACTGTCACGTTCTTCTGAAGCGCGTCATTTTGAGAAAACTCATAAATGAGTTTTTCTTTCCTTCACTCCATTGTTTTTATTTCTCTGCAGGCCGCATTCCACAGAAAATGTGTATAAAACAAAAGGTATTCTTGTAATTCTTCAAGTTTTCCTACGTTCGTGTTTCTTGAATTTCCTTTATGGCTTACTTTACGGATAATAGAAAGGAATGAAAGCCCATTGACTTCCAAGTAATGGTTTGTTTGCCAAACTATCAGTTCACGTGTAATAGTAAATTATTTTATCGGCTTCAAATCGTTCTTCGAAGCGAAAGAGTTGGAAGTGGAATTCTTTTGGCTCGGCAATGTTTGGAACGAGTATCGAAAATGTAATTTTGAAGAAAATAATTCCTGGAGTTTTCGATAAATGTAACAAGAAGGTCTCTCTCTAGAATTGCTATCGAGGCAATCAGAAGTTTTGAAGATGAAATTCGGTGCAGTCTGATTAAAACATCGTTGTTTTAAAAAAATAAAAAAGAAGTATTGGTTTTTTTCATGTTTATCTCCTTTTAAATATCTTGAACTGTTTTTTCTTTCTATCTGATCTCTGTTTGATATTTCTGACATTATCTTTTACACATCAATTTGTAAAAAGAAGATCTTTATGTATATAAAACAGAAATGGAGAAGTCTTCTCATTCCAAATGAATAAATTTACATTTTTAAAGTTTAACCATATCATGCTTTGTGATGACATAGCATACAAGATTTAGCAGGCGATTTTTCTTTCATGGTGATTTTTACACTCTTTTATTTAAAACTCTTTCATTTTTGTACAGTTGGGATTTTGTATTCAATTTTTCATTCACTTCCTGATTACTATAGATCGGAAATATTGTACAGCTGTTTGTTCCCAATGATAATACTATATTTTAATTTTTTAGGAATTAATTACCAATTAATCAATTAATTTCAATTCCATTTTGATTCCATATTATAAGCACCATGTGGTAGTAAATTAGAAAAACATTAGTTACAAGATTCTATGATACTTATAATAATAAATTTTTAAATATGTTAAAGACTAAAAATATAGAAATAATAAAAAAATTAAGTTTTTAGAAACACGCTTTAATTAGAGTAATGAAAGGCATAATTTTTTTTTACATTTTTATTTTTTAAATTTTTTATTTTTTTATTTTATTTTTTTGTCAGAAATCTGGAGATAAAAATAATAGCAAGAGCGTTAAGTGCTGATATAAATACTCTAACTAAATTGGAATTTAAGTCAAATTAATTATATATTTTTAATTTCTGATAGTTGTTTAAGAATTATCCTTCTAATTATATTCACTGTGGCTTAATTTCTTTATAAATACGAACGTTTTACATATTGTTAAACATGGTTAAATCAGAAGTAATGCTTATATTTTAAATTTGTAACTAACAAACAAAATTCTGTAGTTAACAAAATGAAAATTGAACAACATTAACGATGGAAGCTTTGTAGTACGAAAATTGATCAGAAATTTATTTTCCGACACCAAATTTTTGAAATCTGTATTAATTATCCATGATTATCAAAATAATTTCATGACTTGGGGGTTACTTTTGTTAAACCCAAAGTAAATAATAAAATTTGTTATAAAAAAAGGAATAGCGATGTAAATAAGTTAACTGCAGTTAATGTAATATTTTAGTATAAAAAGTTAAATAGTCAATTATAAAATTTGTTTTAATGCTTAATAACAATTAATTGTTCTGCTCATTATGATGCTGTGGTTTTATTATGAATATTTATTCAATACTCAGTTTAATTAATTCCTTTTTATTTTATAATCTTTTAGAAAAAATTCTAATGATTGTTCACTACTTACCATATAAGGTATGAAGGATGTATCATTATAAAAACAAATGTAAATCTACAATGAACACCAATTAATCAATGATCATTTTTGTAGGAGCATTTCTCATACCTTACCTCCTTATGCTATTACTGGCTGGAAAACCGTTATATTTCATGGAGCTGGCTTTTGGTCAATTTGCAGGATTAGGGCCACTTGCGATTTGGAATTGCCTTCCTATAGCAAAAGGTAAGGAAAATTTTTATTCCGATAGAATTTTATGTGTAACAATATTTTTCTATGGCTAGTTTCTTACTGCCCGTTTTAGTTCAATTTGATTAAACCTTTCCCGCCATTTTTGTTTAAAGATAAAATTGGCATATTGTCTAAAGAATTCTTCTCGTTCAAATGCAAACCCAACATTTTCTCAGTTCGAAGCGTGCCAATCTGTCACTTTAAAATTTTTGCCTCATTCATATTCATGGGAACATAAATATTTTGCAATGTTAACATAATTCTGTAACAACTGTCATGCTGTTAATGACTCTTTTTGTGACAAACTTTCAAAAGATACCTAAATGCCTTTCTATAACAACGCTCACAGCGTTGATACGGGTTTGATTGGATTCTTTACAGACAATATAACAAAGAGGGTGTATACCTAAACTTAGAGATGTAATTAATGTGAGAATATATTATTATTTATGAGATTTTGGATAGTGTGTGGAATATTATCAACTTCCTAAAACTTACGTCTGAATATTTGACTCCTAACTTGAAATTCTGAGTTTCTTTGAAATACTTACTAACATATGGAAATCAAAATCATACAAAGATAGCCAAAAAAACAAAATAAACTCAGAGGTAATCGAATAAAACCAAAAACAAACGAGGAATGTATTCTGGTCCACTTCTTCAAGGACTAAGAACTATTCGAAATGGATTCAAAATAATAATTGGGAAATTTTTTGTAAGAAGCTAGCATTACGCCAAACATAGCTTTTCTTAGCCCGAAATTTCCCAAACAAAGGACAAAGGAGAACTGTACATCAAAGAGCATATTTTCAAAAGAAAGAGAAAAAAGACACACATCAAAACTCTAATAAGATTGATTAAAATTATCAGCCATCTGGCTATATTAAAATAAGCCTTCATAAATAAAAAAAACTTACCCTATGCACATAGTTGAGAAAAATGAGAAAAAAAATGAGGAAAACAGTCTTCAAGTGATCACAAATACACGCTAATTATCTTTTAGAAGGAGAAATTATTAAAGAAAACACCAGTCCCATGGCGCCATCTATATTCGAATATGCATAGTCAATGCTTTAAGTACTCACCCCAAATTAATCCTTTCTAGTATAACCTTTCTTATCTTTTGCTTAATTGTTAATTCATATTCTAAATTATACCATGATGATAATTTCAGTCAAGAGAAAAGAACTTCTTTTCTTTAGCTTGCCAAGAAATCAAAATTAAATCCCCTTAACGACTGAAAGATCATAGTTAACTTCTCGAAAGGATTTATTGCGTAAAACAAAACCGAAACTGTAACAACTTTCCACGGTCATCACAATCATTGACAGAAGAATCAAATCTCGCAATTATTATGCAAATGTCTCCAGTTTCACATTCCGTTGAAAGAGTCATCCTTTCTATCGTCCCAAAGTAATAAAGGACAGACACATTTCAACGCTTTGCTTCAATTCTAATTTCAGTTATTTTCAAGAGAAATATATTAGTAAAGGAACATAACACTGAAGCCCCGTTGTCATTAGCTTGACTGCCGATCCTCGAAACTAATGCCTAATTTATGCTGATTACCATCACAGAAGAAATCTGATAGCTTTTCTCTGTAATTATTGCTTCTCAGAAATATATCATAAAAAAGAAAGAATATCATTAATAATTTTCTCTTTTTTCACTTAAAAACACGAATATTGGCTTATTTTCAAATACTGAGAAATTACGTTTTTCTTCTCTTGCTTTTGCATTTGGATTTGAAAAGTAAAATGTAATGAATAATAATTACTCCTAATGAAACAAAATTGAAATATTTGAGAGGAAATTTAATTTTATTGTAGTGTGATTTAATTTAATAATACTTTCTTCACCGCGCTCTTTTGAAGCTTTATTTTATAAAAAGGAATGACTTAAAAATATAACATAATATAAACAGACAATTAATAAAAATCTACCATAAATTTGTAATTCCTTGATTAAATCTTATTCATTTGCAAACGTACTTATTGCTTTCAGAGGCTAATATTATATTGCCACAGTCATTTCCCCCCTGCTGATCAATTTAACCACCATGTTATTCATATTCTGAATTTGTAAAAGTTAATAATTTTTCGTGGATGGAAAAGAAAACCAGCGATCTCTATGGACGAGTTTCCTGCTTTGTTTATTTGCATTAAAACAGAACTTCCTCCATAACCACCGACTTCCAGTGGTAATGCTAAGTCAATGGGCATCTTCAAAATTCCAACACTCTGTTTGAAGATGTTAATTAATGTTTAAAGTAGAGTTTTCTATTATTATGGCTCAAGGATGCTTAGAAAATATTAAATTTCATGTTCCTATTGCTGTATTTCTAAATGTTTACTTAAAATCTGAGATTAATTTTGTGAAACGGCTGCCATAATTGTTTCTTATCGCTCTTTTTGGCGACATTTAAGGCTTGTTTGGCGGTTAAATTTTTAACCATACGATTTAGATTATCACAGGCGGTTAGGTTTTTAACCAAACGATTTAGCTAATTACAATCGCTCCATTTAGAGTTTAACCGTTTTAAGAGCTTTTTTTAACGTATTAAAATAAAAAGGATTACACAAATTCAAAGAACACAGAATTCAATGCTTCGTGTGCTAAAGAAAGAATTGATTCGAACTTGGCACATGATACAGTATCCAAAATAAACAAATCAGAAATCTCGTCCCTAAAATTGTTTCAGTTTCATTGGGTAAGTAAAGCCGAAAATAGCATTTTACTAGACTTTTAAATTAAAGAATTGTTTTTCATCCAAGTCATTAAATTTTTGAGATGGTTTGTTTTAGTTTTTATTCTTAAACCTATTAAGAAAACTATTTTTCATGTACGCGTCTTCTAAACCATTTCATTGTGATCATATGAATAATAAAAGTTAAAGATGAAGGGTTATCTATTTTGGTAGAAAGAAAACTCTAATAATAATAGAAATTATTTTCATAACAATACATTTAAAAATAATAAACTATTTATTAGGTAAAATATATATTTAAAAGTGATTCGCCAAATTACTTGAGAGTAATAACTTTCCAATTAGCTCAAAATTGCGTGATGCATCAATCAAAGAAAGAGAACCGTCCAAAGTCGCAAATAATTTTGTTCAAAAGGTAATTTTTCAATAATCTTTTTTAGAAACATCTGAGGAATTTTTAAAAAATTACTTTATGTTCTTCATTCTATTTCGTTCATTCTGAAAACCTTCCATAGCTAATTATTGTTAGTAATATTCTTAATATAAGATGTTCTATAGCTCAGGTCTTCTTAAGTTATGGGTGTAGATTATAGCAGATGGGAGAAAAAAAGAATTTAGGGATGAGGATGAAGACCTTAATAGATTTAAGGATGAAGACATTTGCACTGTTTCTTCAGTGGGAATTATCAAAAAAATATAAAATCAATTGAATGCAATGCAACAGTAAATTATTTTAATCTGTATATTCCAAAATGCTTGACTAAATTTTAAAAATCTCAATTTGGGTCGAAGATTTTAAAAAATAGTAATAAAGTTCTTATAAATCTTTTGCATATTTCTTGGGCATTGCATTTATGTGGCGCAATGTTCACCTTTCATGTCTTTAAATCATTGGTCGTTTCAGGCATTTATCGAAAATATATTGAGCTCAATATTCAGCCAGGTGATAATTATATTTACACCGAAATAACAACCATCAGTGAAGTATATCAATTATTATTTAATGAATTAATGGTCATGAATGGAAACTCTACAAAAGGACTAGAACTATCTAGAATAAAACCTCTTAATCGTGTAGCGCTTTATTTCAATACCAATATTTTGCACCTCTAATGCTCACATTTTTTAACAAAAAGTGACCTTTATAAACATTTGTTATTTATACAAAAGATTTAATATTATTATATTATAAATAATTAAATATTTATTATTGCATGATATAATGAAAATAAATTAGATTATACAATAGAAAAAAATTATATAATATAATTTTATTTCATTATATATAATAATAACTAATTATTTATAATATATAATATTAATCAGAAATATAAAATAAATTGAATTATTATTATATATTATAAATTATTTATTATTATTATATATAATGAAATAAAATTATATTATATAATTTTTATATTGTATTATATAATAACGATATAAATGCAGATCTAGAGTTTCTTTAATTTTATCCACCAGACATTACTTTCCAGACTTGTAAGTGTGTACTGAAATTGGCTACATTTCTTAAATTTAGGTATAGGTTACGCAATGGTAACCATTTCCTTAGTGATCTGCATATATTACAATGTAATCGTATGCTACACAGTGTTCTACATAGCATCTACTTTCCAGACAACGGTTCCGTGGGCCACATGTCCATCTCATCCTGAAAATACTACAAGGTGTCATGTCAGGACTGAAGGAGTAAGTGTGATTTACTTATAAAAATACAGTCCAACTCCGGTTAACTGAACCAAAGGGGGAAAGACGTTTGGGATAACGATTTTTTCGGTTAATCCATGTGCATCTATTGCTATTTTGTATTTAATTACAATGCGTAACTCTGAAATGGTTTGAGTGTAAAACGAATTCAAAACTCTATTTGTAGGCTACACTCATGTCCTTAATTGAAATTAACCCTTCGTCGGGCGCAACATTCGCACCGGTGAGTTCGGATACAATACACCTGAAAGGCACAGGTAAACTATATCGTAATTAATATTGTTAATAACCATTAATTTCAATTTTAGCATTCTGAAATCAATCACTGACCTTCGGGGGAGGCTTAAAAGATAAAAACGTGGAGATATCGTTGCAAAAATGTTTTGACTTCGCGATTATTTCCTTGCAGCACAGTACGTGTTACGTACATAGTGTACGTGTGGACTTCCGATTTCAGAGGCATTTCGGATAGCTTGGGTTTTGCTTAACCCGAGTTCGGTTAACCGGGGTTTTACTATAATTCAAATGTATAATTTTAATCATTATATTCTTAAGTTTTACTGATATGTAATAAATCTATAGTTTCAAGGAGATTTACTCGTTAAAAGTTATGATTAGAAAGCTGTTTTAAATACGAAAAGTAACATCAAAACATTTGTTGCATAATTAAACAATGTATAACGGAATTACTGTAATATTATTTATAACAGTTGTTTACAATCTTTCATAATAAACTTTCCCTTTAACTAATAATCGCTAACAGTGTAGTTATAGGCGATAAATTTCTTTTTCTGAATTGCGTTCTTATTCAAGGTTATTTGCATATCAAAGTATTTATCAAGAATCAATTCAAATTTGATTATGTGATATAATTCAAATAAGTTAAAAAGAAATACATATTAATAAGAATTTTTTTATTTAAAAATAATCTAGATTGTATTTGTAATCTTCAGTTTTATTATTTTTTTGTACATACGTATACACGTTTACGATCAAATTTCAATGCTATAATAAATGTCTAAACTCCATCAAAATTTATCCCTTTAGTACATTAAGAAAACTACTAGTACCACTAAAAAGTAATAAATAATAATATTTGCCTCAATCATTGAACTTGAATCTATCTTATGTCTATTGAACTTTCACAAAACAATTATAATTGGAACAGATAGTACCCAAAAATTTAAGAATTTAGAAAATAATACTATCAAATATTATTTTTTATCGTTTTTTTATTTTAAAAATTCGAAATTTATTCCTTTTTCTTAGTTGCTTGGCTAGGAAACAATATTCTTAACTAAAGTTAAATGTTTCATGGACAAAAGAGAAAAATCAGAACTTTGTTAATTGTTTTAAAAATCATTTAATATTAGAAAATAATACAGCCCAAAGAATTTCACAAAATAAGAGATAAAAAATGGCATTTTGCTAAACGCTTTTAAATATTATTTCAAATTATACAAGTTTCCTTGTATCACTTTATTCAGAAAATTAAATCTGGATCAGATTCTTGATGAGAAATCGATTTCATAAAAAACAGAAGTCGGTGCAACGGAGAAAAAAATGAGCAGTTAATTAATTTGGCTAATCAATTCATTAGGGCCATTCATTCTGTCTGAACAAACGATACTATTTTTATAAATGAGTTTTTTTTTCTCCGTTCAAGTTGAAAAGGTAGCCTAGGGTTTTTTTTCGTAAGACTGAACACTAAAATTAAGTTTAACCCTGATACTTTACTTGTTATTCATAATCAACGATTGCTATAGATTGTGAAAAATATATTGCTGGTGAAATTATCTCAAGAAATCTTGATTTAATGCAGTAATTATCGTCTTAATAGTTATAAAGTCGTATTTCATTGCTATTAAAAATCTAAAATTCGTGTATTTCCATTTTTCTTTCTATGAACGTAAGAAAGATCATAGTAATTATTAGGGTGGATCGAAAATTCAAAGTGTGTATAGAATAATCGGAGTATTGTGCAAATTCTGTCTTTTAAGTGTACTAGCATACATGCAAAATTTTTTCAACTTTGTTTAACTTCTTACGGTGCCCCAAGACACTTAAATATTTGCAAAAAACGATTTTCAAGCAAATTTTGAATTAAAAATTAAAAATGCGTTAAAAACATTTTACAGGGAAAAACATATAGGAGAGAATGAAAATTATTTATTTTTATTATTAAATGAATAAAATTATTTCTGTTTATATAATATTATTTAGGGACCCACAACTATTTTTTCTTCTTTTTACAATATAACATAATTTTACTTTATTTCGAAGACAAAGGTAAACTCCACTACAATCTCGACTTTTGCTAAACAAAAACACATCGCTACATGGGAAGCTGATAAAAGCGTTCTTTTATTCTTCCCTCCCTTGTTTTTTGAATGAGTCAAAATCGTAAAAATGTCAATTTTTAACTATTTTTGGGGCGTTTGGGCCACCATAAAATATGAACGAATTTGAATAATAATTGAAAAAACGTAAACTAATATACCCAAGACAAAACTTTTTTACCCGATTTTGAAAATATTTTTTTATAAATTTCCAAAAATGTAATTTTTAACTATTTTGGGGGCTCTTGGAACACTGGAAGATATGAATGGATTTCAATAAAAAAATATATGTAAACTAATATACCTAAGACGCAACTTTCCCACCTCAATCCAAAAGTAATTTCGAAAAAAAATTGTAAATTTTCATAAAAACTTCAATTTTTAACTATTTTTGGCACGCTTGGGGCCCCTGAAGATATAAATGGATTTCAATAAAAAAAATTATATAAACTATTATACTTAAGATACAACTTTCCCACCCCGCGCCAAAAGTAATTTCTCAAAAAAAAATGTCCTATACTTAGCGATCCACCCAAATAATTATATTGGTTTAGAAACTAAAATCTGCTTTGTGATTTGAGTACATGATCTGACACAAGGTATGTTTCAGCACCTAAAGAGAAATATTTTTCCATAAAATAATATTGTCTTTGTCTACTGTGTGCAATTACGATCGTCCTCTTGATGTTAAGCAGGAGTAAATATAGTTTATGTATGTAGTTCTGATTATGATAATATAATATATCATAATTTTTCTCTCACGAAAATACAAAAACATTATTGCAGATGTTCACCAATAGCATTCACTTTAAGCTTTTTATCTATAAAATGATAAAATCCGCCACTGGAAATTTCACTCCATTAGGAAACTGCCAAATAACTGAAGATGACATAATACGTAAGACAAAACACATCACATATTATCAGAACAAATAATACATAATCATTTCATGTGTCATCGTAGTTAAAAACCCAATGTCACTCTTTGGTGTGATGAATGTGAGAGAGCATACTTTTGGTATGTTGACATTCAAAAAGGCGATGCAACATCAGTTTTATCTCTTCCTTCCGACGATTTTTCAATGCATCTAAAGTTGGAACTGAAACTGAGATAAAGCTTCATCATGCTTCATTTTATGTTAGAACTTTTTATAACAAGAGGCCAAAAGGTGCAGTTATCTCTTCCTCTCTGTAAGCTGTACAAACTATAAACAAAAAAATCAAACAAAAGCAAAAGCTCTTGAAAAATAATATTATTTTCAGGATCTAATATCTATTGTAAATGCAAATTAATTCCATTTGAAGTATTTGTTTTGATTTCATTCGAATGCCACTACTTTTCAGCATCCTGAAATTTTTCTACATTTTTTTAATAAAATATCTATTTTAATCAGTACTTAACTTTCTAGAAGCTTTTATATTATTTGTACAATTATAAAACAAATAAATCTGAAGATAATTTTTTAATTATTATTTTGCGTTAATAAATGCTTAACTAACCAACGTGTCGATTGATAATATTTTGTAAGATTATAAAATAACTGTTAGTGCTTTAGTTTTTACTGCTCAACATTTTACATGCATAGACGCTACCAGTTATCTAGTGAGCACAGCATGGGAGAAGAACCTGAATCTAAGGGAGAAGTTTATAACTTCTGTCATCTAGCTGTGCTCTTCACCAGCATTATTCAGAAACTAGTAGACCTGTGCAGACTTTAGAAACGAATTACTCGCTGTATTTGGGTTAGTTGCTGGAAGTTTTCCTGCAAGCGAAACCCAAATGTGGCCCAATTTCTTCTGAAAGTCCTCAAGGAAAGCAACTTATCTACCATTCATTTTAGTTAAGTCAAACTTCTACCTAGTTGCTTTTAAGTCATTTTGAACAACAGAAGATCTCACACTTCATCTTTCATCAGATCCTTGACTCATGCATTGGCTAGATTTCCTAGTCCAAATGAGAACAGAACCGCCACATTTATAAAAAAATAAATTCAAAAATATACAGTTCTTCTGTTATTGGAAAAACTTGTAAGTTAATGGGATCTACTCTCTCGGGGGCACCACGAATACGTGGATGAGAAGCTGCCAGATAATTAAGCGGGTTCTCGCTTCTCCTGGGAGTACAGTAAAGATGGAGGTCAAGTTACTACCCAGCGGTGATAGAACGCACCTCCTTCGGGAGGGGTCGGGCCGTGGCAGATGATGGCTACTAGGACTCCGGCCTCCCTACTATACTATTGCAGCGACTGTCATTCAATGTCCCCGAGTGCTAAGACAGGACGGGGATAACTCTGTTACGGTTACAGTTAATATACTCTATAGCTTTTCAAGGAGAGTATGATGAAATTTAAAACTGTTGTGATCGAAATGTCCAAATATTTTCCAGCATACTTTACCACTTCTTCCATATTTTCTATGATTCTTATAAATTTAGCTTTAAATTAATTTTCATATTAAATTTAAGTAAAGCTACGGATTATACAGTTATAATGATGAATTTTATGGAAGCTGTTGCTATTCCTTAAATAATTTTAAAGAATAGAATCCGACGATGGCTTTTTCAAAAAATGTATATAAATTATAAATTAACGGTGTTTTCATTCAAAACGTATGATCAATATTTAAGTATGACCAGTCAACTAATAGTATGAATTGTTCTTGTTGTTAATCACATTAAAAATAAATCATTAACACAAAGATTTCTTATTAAATTAACCCGGAATTTTGCAACCACTCTACTTTTTACACTTTTAAGGACAACTAGCAACCTTGGTGTCGTCATTTAAGCTTTACCCGCTGTATTACAGATGAATTAGTGTAAATATTGGCAGACATGCTCTAAGTAGCAGCTTAAGCAATCTGGAATTATAATGTGATTTTTGCGCAACTGGAAAGACTTAGACCATTTTTTTGTTTTCCTGCTTTTATTCATGGAAGTATTTTCAAACAGATAGCTCTAACATAAATGGAGACAAAAAATAAGAAACAGCTGAAAAACTCTGTTACAAAATTCCAAACTGGTTAAGTTGTTTCTTCTTATTTTTTGTCACCATTTATATTAGAGCTATTGCAAAAATGCCAATTTCGAAATTGCAATTCGGATCTTGCGAAATTGGCATATTTTTATTTAATCCATTCTTTTGTTGTTATACTTTTACACACAGTGCATTAAAGCATATAAATTTAATATTAGTGACATAACAATTTCATTGAATCAAAATATAGGTATTTTCGATGTATTAGGTGTCTTTTAAGAAATATTTTAAACTTTGATTTAAAGTAGTGACTGCGTTTTAATTTAATTTTTGAAATGGTTTCATCATTTCATCTTTGCCGTCTGATAGTAATGGGATGATGAGAATGTCCATCTGTCATCAGAAAGACGAGCCTGACATCTGACAACAACGTGCGCCGACCTCACTCTCACATTACATCTTATCAAACTATCTCGCGCTATATTTAATCTCCAGCCTCCATTTTGAAAAATAATTCGTGAAAATGAACGTTAAAATATATTTCGCTAGAGAATGTTTCAAAAGTGAGTCGGACTCTCTAGGAAGTGTTTCAAAACCTGTAAAGTTTCATATACATCTTGCAACGTTAAAGACTTACTCGACATTGATTGAAATGCTTCATCGAAAACTGTTAAAATTAATTTTGCTTTCATTTTATTATTTAAGCAGTTCTCAAAGAAATCTGTATCTTAACTTATTTGTGGTTGTAATTTGATAATTATTGTAAATAATTTATTGTACACACCCATGGTTATTTTAGTGTTGCATGGTTATGTTCATGAATTTTTAATTCCTGAAACATAGTTCAGGAATTAAAAATTCATGAACAAGTTAAGAATAAAATATAGCTATTGAAATTGTATGTAATTACTGAATGAATTTTTTTATCCCAAAAGTATTTAAATTTTCTGGAAGACCTACCCATAGAATATAAAAAATAGGAGAATATTAACACTGATCTAATGTAATTTAAGAATTTGAAAAGTAACTTTGTATGAAATTTATTTATTCAAGTACAGTCCGTTTTCTGAAATCCTTCTTTTAAATTGGTTTGAGTGTAAAAAGGTATTACAAAACGGGATTTTGACAAAACACTTTTATTTAAGATATGATCTTGAACTATTCATGGTGTATGAATTCTCAATTAATATTTATTTTTTGATTCATCAATTTTTATCACGAAAAGCAATTTTCATAATTGATGCCCTTCTGACAATGATAAATGTGTTAGAATTAAGTTCGTAATTTGATTTGATTTATTATCCCCTTTAGAAGAAACACGAGGACTATGACTTAAAACCGTAATTGTAAAAGGAATAAAACCTTATGTTCTAGTTAGGTTTCCTTGAGTTCATATATCTCGAGCATTTTTCAGGTAGAAAGTAAAAATAAGGTTTCTTTTCATTTGATTTATTTTTTCAGTTCATTATGATGCTTATTGTTATTCATCTATAGAGTTTCTCAAATGTGCTCTCTATTTTAGCTGCAATTTTACTTTCAACGAAGTTTTCTGTGTCAACTTGCTTAAATTTCGACTTAGACTATTTTTATGAAAAAATTTCGATTGAATTTTTGTAAAACTTTTAAACAGTTTCAGGATAATATGACGCATGCGGGATCCAAGTTATCAAGTGAGATCTATTGGGAGTAAGTAAATGTTTCATATCTATTATAAAATTATTTATAACTTCTAGTATTTAATAAATTGTTTCTTACATTATATTACTCAACTTACTGTTTTAAAACAGAAAGGATTTGAAAAATTATTTTTCTTTATCTATTAAACAATTGAACATAATGTAGCACGTTATTGTACACGATGAACATATAATGCACATCTTTTCTTAAATCTTTCTTCATTTACAAGAATTGTTATTTTTAAGAGGCAATAAGTTTTTTTTCCCTTTTCTTAGCTTAACACAGTGAAGTCACAGAAAATATCAAAACATTCACAATATCTGAAAATATTTTTTAAGAACACCATAAATGGCCTACTTCAGTTTAATGTTACCAAATTTACTTCACAGCTAAGCGTATTGCATGCTTAATTGTTTATAATCTTCATTTGCACAATATGTAAAAAATAGAATATAGCAACAGAAGTTATTCAGAAAAACGGAAGAAACGTTTTCTAAAAAACATATATAAAAATTTTTTTATTCCCTAAATAAGTAATAATTCCCTTTGGTAAGCATTTATTCCATCGAAAAAATGCTAGCAATTAATTGGTGTCTGCCATCTATTTCATAAATTGATATAATTCTCAAACCAGTTTAGTGATATTTTTCACTGTAACCTATAACTCAAACTAACTTAGAGCTAGTTGTCTTTAAATTTATCAAATTTGTGTAATTTTACTTAATTATAAAAAATTCCCTTAAAAGTCTTCCACATGAACAGCAAATACTCAACAGCAATTCATTCCTTAATACCCAAGGCAACAAAATGCAAACTATTCCTGGCCTCTATTGGCTTTCATACTTGTATTCATTTATCAAAGGAGCCTACAGATTAATATCGGTAACTTTGAAACAGATACATAAATACAGTTGGAAATTATGCTATAATTCATATATGATTTGTGAATTATACATTCACAAACACAAATATTAATGTGCTATGATAAATAAATACAATATTATTTTCTTAAATTTATTGCTAAAAATAATTTTATCTTTCTATGTTTTTATAACATTCAAGTAATTTATATCTGTACTAACATGTGGTTATTAGCAGTAATCGAAACGATTCAAAATCAAAAACGGAAAATATTTCGTCATAAACAAGAAGAATAAATTTTATGGTAGTGAAATTCATTGCTTGAACTTCAAAACTTTTAGATAAAAATCTCACCTTAATATATTTGATCAATTTTAAATGAGCGATCAATAGTTGGAGATGATTCTATTCTCTAATATCGTTTACTGAAATGTAAAAAAGTTACTGAATATTTCACAGAATACTAATTATTAATGTAATTTCATGAATACATTATTTAAATGCTACTTGATTTTGCAAATGACTGAAAAGTAGAAAACTCTTATAACAATGAATAGAAAAAAGCTCGTGGGAAAAATTCTTTAGAGTTTTAAAACATTACGTAAGCATTGGTTAGCATAAAAATTAGAAGTATAATTTTTTACATAGTATGTATCTTGTTCTTTGCAAATAAATTAAATATCTTCAGAAATTTTATTTGTTATTATTGTCAATATTTTTTGTTAAGAAAATCAAATGTTTTACGCACAATAACTCCATTAAAAGTGTCATCTATGAAAACTATTTATCTTTTATGAGCATTCATTTTCGGATATTTGTTTAAGGATTTATTCTCCTAACATTATTTGCATAATTCGCATTCCGCATAATTATTATTCCACTGCATTTCATAGATGAAATATTGTTTTCCTACAACCACCTAGGAAT
>BGPR01019392.1:5810-29364 GCA_013235015.1 Araneus ventricosus
ATATTTCTCACCCTACTGCTATTCTATATTTCTCACCCTACTGCTATTCCATATTTGTCACCCTACTGCTATTCCATATTTTTCGCCTAGTGAACATTTGTTTTAGGAGACTAAAAATATGGATCCAGGAAACGAATCATGGATGGATTAAAGACGAAAATAAACCTCAAAATAAGCCCTATTAGCCCACATAAGAATCACAAACCAAGAAATAAAAGTTAAATGCGAAAATAATAAGGTCAAGATGATTTCCTGAGATTTCCACTTTCCGAAAAGCGCAAAAATGATCATAATAAAAACGTGTTTACAGCTACAACAGCACACACAACACTAACGTAATGGCGGCTCAATATGAAACGTTTCGCATTGTTTCTATTAATCTCTCTCTATATATATATCCCCTAAATATGGAAATTCCATACAAAAAAACTCGGACTTTTTTCCGGAATCTGGTTTTTAATTGAAAAATAGACCATGTCAAAAAAAATCAGACAATTAAAGCGGCATCACAAGTATAAAAATAATTCGCTTAGCTTACCTGCCAAAACAGTTGCTTATCTAACCATAAATATTACATGTGTTGAATGTCGTAAAGCCTTTCTATGCTGAGAAAGCTTTAATATCCAGCCGTCCTTTAAAATACATTCTAACAGCGGTATGCCGGAATAAAGTCTTTTCATAGATGAGATCGCTTAGTTAAACTTCGTCTGACAAATTAGTTCATTTAAAGGAAAGAATCTCTTGGAAATTCATTTATGTCGGGAGAATCTGACATCCATTCATGTGCTAATTTTACTCATCTCTGAGAGATAGAAACCTACCCAGATGTAGAGGCCTTCGGATCAATTTGAAAACAACTGAAGGTTTGAGGTTCTTAAGGAAGTTTACACCGAATGCTGCATAATCGAAACGTGGGGGCTTGCAGCATGTTGAATCGCATTCAACGAGGGAAACATTTTGACATGAGACATCAGGTGACTGCCTATCGTTGAAGAAACTGTTTTGGACCCATTTGCTGAGAAAATTATTTTTTGACCTTTTTCGACTGTTGTCTTTTCCAAATCCGTTCGTATTTTGTTTTCAGTGAGTTAGAAAAAGTTATAACGATTTTAAATATACTTTGAAGCAAAACCAAACCGCGAAGGAAAATCTTTAAGTGCGGTTTTCTGAGAACTTGTTTTCCTAAATTTCACACCGTTAACTGGATATTCGAAATTTAAATTAAGCATAACTTGAAATTGTTCACACATGTTTCAAAATTATAAGCATAAGATGAACTAAATATTCTGTTGTTCGTGAAATGCTTTTTTTAATTTGCAGTTGTTTTAGAAAATTAAGTCTGTGAATTAATGGAAAAATGCCTATTTATATTTTTACCTTAATTTACTTGATTCAATTTTTTTCTTAGATGTGGTTCTTTCTAGACTCATTTGTCCTCTATAACTTGTGTGCAAAGAAAATTAAATTGTGTGTAATCAATTTGATGTAGGGGTATAACGTGTTGGCTGTAAATTTCATTAAAATTTACTACAAATTCCCATATTTTCAAACAATATTTTATTTTTTAAGAACACTTTTGTTTTTTTGTGTTTATAATTGATAGTGTATATAAAAAAACACAAAAATATTAAAAATATACAATTTTTTCAAAAAATTTCGTTCAAATGCTCGCATAATGTGGAGCCATAAAACACTAAAGAATACTATAGATGGAAAAAGATCAAACTTCTAAATTGTAAAAATAGATTGATTTACAAATTTGACTTCTACCATATGTATAGTCCTCAAATATGTATTAAATATACATCTGATTAAAAAATTTGAATTTTACTTTGAATACAAAAGTTGATATTATTTAAATTATTGCGTTCTTCCAACGATTCTGCATCTTATATGAACTATAGTATTTTTTTAATTTATATATTACTTATGAACATGGTTATTTTATAATTATATTTTATTTATGAATTATAGATCTGCTTTTTTGCTAATGAATGTCAATCAATGATGTAAGAGAAGTACTGAAGATTCAGGTGAAAATTCTTACATCATCTTAAATGATTACAAAATACGAGTCTAACATCAATAATATCCGTCGCCAACACGGTCTATCTCGGAACAATTTGACTTTTGTTATAATTTATTTCTTAAAGTCAGTTCCTTCTCTAAAAGTTTAAAAAATTAAATAAATTATAACCGTAAATTATTTTTAATTTGAATTTTCCAGTAAAATAAAAATTATCGTACAGATGAATGAAATAATTCAAACAAATGAATTAAAAATTTTTGCCTACAGTTCAAAGCATTAATCTCTGGTTGATTTATTGTAATCAATATTCAAGTTACGCTAAATGTATCGGTAGCTATTTTATACTTATATGTGCTGACTCTTTTACTTCGTTTTATTGCGATCTGAGTCTCTTCAATTTCCTTGAGATAAAAGAAGCCAGGGATAAGAAATAAAAAGGATGTAGGATAAGACAGCCATTTTTTCTGAGTGGGCTCATAAAAAAGGCCTTACACCGGCATTCGCAGGCTTTTGTGTACGTGATGAAAACGTACATTTTTTGTGTACCTTGAATATATTTTGTTTGTTTATTTTGCGGGAATAGTTTTCATTGAAGCACTAACTGCCATATCCGCGTTCTGAAAGAGATTCTCCGTAGGCTGCTCGATGAATATAAAATCTTTTATTGATTCGATAAATGGAATTGCTTTCAACAACGTTTCTGATCAGGAAACGCTTTATATCCTTTTAGAATATGATGATATTTTAAAGATGATGGATATCTAGAATCAGAAAGATGTATAAACGCTTTCTGTTTCTAGATATCCATGATGATAATTTAAACATGCCTTTTTTAAATATTTTTTTTAATTTCCATGAGTTCAGAGTTCGCATTAACTTCAAGTTTCTTCAAACATTTATGTCGCTAACATTAAACTAAAAAGGAATATATTTCATACTTCACAAATTTTGGAACAACTTTACATAATAATACTCAAACCTTCCGGAATTAAACATTTAGACATTGAGCGACCACCGCTATAATTGAGTACAATTAAAAAAGCTAACTTTGTGAAAGTTTTGATTACCACTTTAAAACAAACTGAAAAACTAAAAATTTATAAATAATTTATGAAATATATTTTAATGAGTTCTTTTATCTTAAAGATGATATTTGTAAATTAGTTCCTGGAGAACTTATTGACAAGTTTTGGAGAAAAGTTTTTAAAAGAAACCTAAAAATGTCTTTCAACTTCCGGAATGATGAGTTAAGGAAAAAAACGCTGTGTTGGCTGTCTCTTTAAGAAGCTTTGGAGACTCACACAAAATTTAACATTGCTGAGGAAGCGATCGTAGAAATTGCAAAACGTCATTACAGGACACTAAAAATAATCAATAGAAAGTTTGGACCAAATCTATAAATTTCTTCACTTAAACATTTAGACATTGAGCGACCACCAATGTGCTTCATTAAAACTAAAATGATATCTTTGTGAAAGATTTGATTACCACTTTAAAACAAACTAAAAATGTCTAACTCCATTTTTTCTTAATTCGGACTGAAGGGGTTAAGCTTAATCTGTTTTTACGAAGTTACTCCCGTAACTTAATGTTTAAAATAAATGCAATTTAAAACGCCTAGAAAATATCACTAGTATAACATGAAATATTTACTCTGTTACCAATGTATTCAGAAGAGTACAGAACCAAATCCCAGCAGAAGAGCATTTGCTAACTCTAATGAATAATTGCGTCAAATGATTCCAGGTGCCGTCATATAACAAACCAGCGGGAGTGGTCTCCCCTAAACTTTCTCGTATACTTTCCCAAAAAAGGTGCTGTTTCCCCACCCCCCGTGTGGATAAAAAAAATTCGAACCTACTGTAACACAGAATCCAATGAATATCAGAAGGTTTTTCAATGTAGATTATAGTGATTGCAAAATATTTAGGTAAATATTCAAATTCAAAGAGATGTGAACCGATTGCATCTATAACCACTTCCACTCTTGCCAGCTCAAGGACAAAGTGACGTAACCCTTCCGCGTGCTCAGAGATTGCTACCAGTACGCATGCGTATGGAGAATCGGATTAGAAAAATTAATTATGCAATTTTTGCGCCTTTTTTTAGCCGTTTGAAACGAAATTTGGGACAGATCTATAATTAATGTTAAAAACAGCCATACCAAATTTTATTTATCTAAGCCAAAGGATTTAGGAGATACAATTTTTACAAGTATGAGATTATACAGTCCGACAATAAACCCTTTGACGAATTTGGCACAAAATTTTATGCAAACCTACATTCCTGATGATAAAACTGTGTACCAAATTTTATCCATCCAGCTGTTTAAGTTTTTGAGTTATAGTGTTCGCATGACCGCGGACAGACAGGCAGACTTACCGTCGACGGATTTTGTCCAAAATTTGATAGACACCTACAAATTATATGTAAAGATCACATACGAAATTTCATCCCCATAGTCCAATAGTTATCGTGTTCACAGACAGACAAAATTCCAAATTTTGTGTTTCGGACTCAGGGAGGTCTAAAACGTGGAGGTTCGTAAAATCTCGAGTTCGAATTTTTTGGCGATTACAATACTTGCTCTTTGTATACTTAGTATCGAGGAAGTGAAAAGAAATTAAAAATGCATATTTCGTTCGGTAACGAGCCGGAAAGAATCGAAAATGTGAAAATTTTGGTGACTGACTGGTGATATTGAAAGTTTTTGCAACTTCGCGCGTTTTGAGGCGACCATCTTCCGATGTTTGCATTTCATCTGCAACGGACATTATTTCTGATTTCGAGAGACATGAAAGCATTCTAAAACTTAACGATAAGGTGCAACATCATACGGACCGGTACTCACGCGAAGAACAGCGAATTCAATGAGAAATAAATCCCTTAGGAAAAGCCGCAGAGTAAAAGAATGTGGAACACCGTGAGACCTTAGTTGACTTTCTTTGCGTATGATGATTACATGGGTAGATCCAGGCGAAAATTTGCGGCTCCTTCATAAAATTTCACTTCATAGAAACGGTCCCTTCTCAAAACTAATGTTCACAAAAACGACCCCTTCACAAAATTCAAATTCGTGAAAACTGCCCTTTTACAAAATTTCACTTTATAGAAATGATTCCTTTTTAAATGTTTTCCACTTCCAAACAAAACTTTTGAACGAGTTCATCCGTGAACTAACCTCACAAAAAACAAAAAATGGAAGGAAGCTCTTCTCCAGCTCTCTATTTCTACAATCGACTGATGAAAACTCACGCATGCGCGGAGAAAGCGTTTTGCGATAGCCCGCTCTTGTAATATTATTTTTCCACTATAATCCACTATTATTTTTTTAAATCTGACTTCTTTTTTAAAAAATTTTGAATGAGGCATTGCACAAATATATATACCAGTATTTTTTTCAGTATAATATCAAACTACTGCATATGTTTGGTTCAATAAAATACTTTTGATATTAATCGTAAAATAAAGAAATATGACTGCTAAAATTAAAGGTTTTACATGATAAAAAATTTTCACAAAAATATATTTGTTTCAAAAAAATAATTTTTTTCACAAAAATGGGCTCCTAAAAAAACCTCATCGACCCCTGGTTTATTGAATAAATCAGGCACATTCAGGTCACAAATCGGCTTTTATGTGAAAGGTAAGTGGGGAGAGTATAGGTATAAAGTGAGAGGTATATAAGGATGTAAAGTTAAAGCTGTAATAATGAGAAGAAACAGAGATGAAATCCAAGTCATTTTGCCCGTAGTTTTAAATTAATTATAATGCCACGAGTTTTTGTTAATGGCACATATTTTATCATGAAATTTCTTAGGAATGTGTTAAGTGATTGGTAACGGAAAACATACGCTAAATGACTTAAAGAAACTGTCATTCATTTGCCATGGTAAAATTAGCGGAGAAAACAGCGTTTCCAGTGATCATGATAAATGCCTATTCGATACTTTTCCGAATGGTTTGAATTCTTTCCCACCAAAATTATGCTTAAAATAAACTTGGAACTTGAAAGCCAATCTATGTTGTTTTATTCACCACGCTGACCCTGCTTACCGAAAGGATGTAGAGCATGTCACGAGTTGGCGGGAAGAAAATTTACAATACAAATATTAAAGAAATACAATACAAATAAATATAAGTAAACTAATACAATGAAATTAAAACGATATAAAATACAAACATCATACATAATAAGTAATTACAAACATAAATAATAAATAAATAAAAATAAACGTAATAAATAGAGAAACGCACATAAAATAAACAAAAAATTAAAAATTAATAAAATCTAATAAATAGTAAATAAAATGTTTAAAAAACAGAAAACGAAGTTTCAGATACAATTTAGAAAAGAGAGACAGGAAAAACAATCTAAACAAAACACAATCTAGGGTTTAAAAAAACACAACAAGATCCTTTTTAAAAAAGTCTTATTCTGTAACATCATTTAGAAGAGGAAAAAGCAAGTCAGGTATGCCAGGATACACTTGGGAAAGTTTATTGCATATGTTATCACGTATATGGAATATCTCCCGAATTTTTAAAGTTGCGATTTTGTTAAAAAGTTTAAACCACTCTCTTTAAAATTTAAACCTCTTATTGCTTAAACCACTGTCTTTTAAAATTATTTGATTGTTTTTTGAGATGATATCTTTCTGTGTGTGTGCAATCACACAATAGTCATCTGCATCCCCTACTTTCCTGTAAAGAAAGGGTGGTGAATTAAGAATTCTGAAACGATCAAGATAATAACGAAATGGTCCGTGTCCAGTCCACTTATAAATATACTAAAAATTTATTTTGAATTAAAATTTTTGTATCCACATGCTCATCAAACTCTCCTGAGTCGGAGTCATCATTCCATTTCCAGTTTCAGATACACTCAGAAGAAGTTATATATTAGGAAATGAATCAAGTTTTTTTTTGAAAGAATAACAATCGTAAACTGATAATGTATGCGCAGCTGAATTTTCCTTTTTTTGTCAATGATAACGGTATCTCAGTGTTTTTTTATTTACAAGATACTACTAATAAACCTTAAATTCATGACTTAATCATGTTCACCACGAAAAATAAGATATATTATTTATTTTCAATTAAAATTTTTGTATCCACATGCTCCAGCAAACTCTCCTGATTCAGGTCATCATTGTTTCAGTTTCAGATACACTCCAGAAGAATTTATACATATTAAAAGGAATGAAACAAAGTTTTTTAAGAATAACAATCATATTATTAATGTGCAGCTAGTTTTTCTCTTTTGTCAATGATATTAGTATCTGAGCGTTTCTATTTGCAAAGGTCACTAATAAACCTTAAATTCATGACTTAACCATGTTCTGATAAGTATATTTTAGCCTCTAAATTAAAACCAACTATGTAGAGAATATAAACGTTTGTTAAATTATTCCGGGAATAAATTTATTAAATATTTCACCAGTTGCTACTTCATTCAAAACAGAGAATACACACAGAAATTTTCCTTCGATCTTTGACGTGTAACTCCTTGGAGTGATTAATCATATAATCCTTCTCAAGAAAGAGTTCCTCAAATAAAGCGGTGGACACTGTCGTTCCATAACTGGTGTAAAGTTTGCGTAAATTCAAGGGAGAAGACATTTCTCCACGTTCTGCTCGTTTGAGCACGAGACGACTTCCAACAATGCTTCACCGAAACACTTACACTGGTGGATATCAATTTTTGGTTTCTGGAACGCGACTGTATTCGTAAATTTCAGGGTAAGGTACCACGTGGTTATATTTTTTCGAAGAACAACAGTTGTTGTTTCGGCTGTCAGCGGAAAATAAATTCATATGAGCACTCGTGGAGTGAGACACCAGGGAGTTGCGAACGCTTAGTTTATTTTGTTTCAGTTTGACAGTTATTGGGAATGATATGTCTCGTTAAATGTAAATCTGTCGTTTATGAATATTGAATTGAAATAAATATTGAGTGAAACATAGCTTTGATTTAGTTATTTTTCTCATGTTTTTCCGATATACTAATAATTACATGATTATTTAATACTAGTAATTTTAATTTTAAATATGTTTTCATGGACGGTTTTAAGTTATAACTGAAACTCATAACAAGTAAAGCAGTTACTCAGTTTACATAATAGTATTCTTTAAGAAAAATGTGTTTCTTGGGATCGACGCATAGCATGAAACTGCCCTGTAACTAATATATTACACAGCCCATCTATGGATTTCTTTAAAATTAATTTGCCAAATATGCATTTTTTAAATTAATTTTAATATTAATATGATACAAAATTAATAATTATATTTTTAACTTGTTTTGAATTATATTTGAGATTTAAAGCAAGTTAGTTTAACTATGCAATAGATAATCTATTATAATTAACCATTATTTGAAATTAATTTTCAAAGTAAATCTCCTCAATTACTTTTCATGCATTTTTTTTCTTGGTTTTGAAGATTGTCCCGACTATATCTAAATTATTAAAATAAAAATCATGATTCGTAGACACCAGTTGGAGAATTTATTATTGAATTTAAATGCAAATTTATGAATTACAATATTCTTAATAAATTTTTATTTATTATTAATTGTCTTTCGTTTTCTTTCACATTTTGAAAACTTCGGCTGATTTTGCGAATATTTAAACCTCGTACTGTTAATCCATGAAAATACATAAAAAAAAATTTCGAGGTTACGGGTGTTGTGACGATTACAATACATTATTTATTATTTCTATATACTTCGTATACGAGATGAAGACGTCACTATTTAAAATTCAATGAAAAAAGCCGCATTACGATCCTTCATCATTCGACATTGGTCCGTTAGTATCTCTGGAGATTTATCCAATTCTAAGGCGATTTGGCACCGATTTCAGGAATTAATAACCTCCAGAAAGCAAGGTTAGGAGGCATTCCGTCTTCTACGAGAGAAAAATCGAGGTACAAAGTTCTCAGACAAATTAAGGATGGAAGAGACTAAAAGATTAATAACCTCAAAAAGCAAGATTAGAGGAGGCGTTCCGTCTTCTAACTTGAAGATCGATGTAATTAAACAGAAGGATATTATCATAGCAGAATTGTCTTTCGGAAAACAATGAGATGAATATCTCAAGAACAGGGATGGAGAGACTAAAATATTTCCCGTTTTACATGTTTTCATCTTTTTTCATCATAGTGAACAATATTTCTCATTTGGAACGACACTGCAACATTCGTAAATCTAGCTCTAATGTACCACATAGGGCGAACCGCCACACATTTCTGATGAACTACGGTTGTTCCAGATGTCAGATAATATAAATTCCTTATGAGGAGCCGTTGTGTGTGGTACTGCGGGCGTTTTGAAGCCTCGATTTATTTTGTTTTGGGAAGTGCAGTTATTGGGCGTATATGGCTGGGGTCTATCGTAAATTTCTCAGTGTGAATATTAAACTTGAAATTCCATATGGAAGGCAAGCAGAATTTTGCATATAATTGCTCCCTTTTTCTTTGTGAACTTTTTGTCAAGGTTTACGATATATCACCGCAAGCTGCTTAATAATTTTAATCACGATTTTACTTTCTCGAATACAAGTTTGCAGAACGGAATTATTGTTATGATTTAAAAATTAACATAGATATTTTGATGAATCTGAATGCTTTACACCTTCCTGATTCCGGTTTTCGAATAATGATGATAACTGAACAAAACAAATAGCTAGAAAGATGAAATTTGAAACTTTGGCATTACACCAAATCTGTTGATTTCTATCAGATTTCCGACAACATCTGTCAAATAAAAATCTGCCTGTTCCTCCGTCTGTGTACTGGTGAATACCATAAATGAAAATGTGAACACAAAAAATGGATGCAATTTAGAAGGCGGTTTCTTCACCAAAAAGGAATATTTATAAATATGAGTGACGAATTTTTTACCATCAAGTTCAAATTTCACTATTCTAGCATGCGTATAAGTATTTACTGTTGTAGCACGCGTATTTGGTATAAATTTAAAATCGAAATACGAAAAATCTTTCGGAGAAAATTATCGTTCATTATTTAGAAAATTTGCATCCATTTTGAATTTTATGCTTAGTTAAATGTTTGCCGAGAGTGTCCGCAACGATCGTTGGCATGAAGTTTCAGATAAACACGGATTAATTTAAATTTCATCTTCTCTTGTTATGAGATAAATTTTTCCCTGGCGTTATTGTAATATGTTTAATTTATTAATACTGCTGATAAGAAAATACTAACATATCAAATAATGACTTACGCTTATCTTGCATACGAGAAGGAATCGGGACTCTAACTAGAGACCATTTCGTCCTACAGCTCAAATTCTGAGATAAAGCTGCTGAGGTCTCTGTAAAGTTGAGAAGTTGATATTTTTTTGCGAAACGATTTATGTAGAAAAGAAACATTTCCTAAAATGAACCACGTTTCATAAAACAGAATACCAGATTAAAATAGCTTTTGGATAGAATATAACTATGTCAGTTAAATTCATTTCTAAAATGCTTTTAAACTCACAGTTGTTGAAGATTCAAATTTTAGATATGATTTATTTCCTTTAATAACTGAAATAAACTTTCGTATGTTGCGCAAAATAAATGAAATTTTGCTTATAAAATTCATCCCTTAGTATTCAGACTTCCCATACGTTTTCACACTTAAAAACCTTTCAAAAGAACAAAAATAAAATAAAGAATTAAGTTTGTTATACAATAGAAAATGAAAAGGAAATCTCGTCTTTTCTTTCCCTTGTCTTTTGAAACAAAACAAAAGCGACAAGAAATTTTAAATCTTCTCTTCGAATGCGCTGGATAAAAATATCACTTCATATAAAAGAAAATGGTTTCCTTGCCTCGAAAGCATACGCAAATAATAAAAGGGGCTTCATGGCATGAAAGAAATGCTTTGCCATAGAAATTACCGTGCATTAACATTTCGGCTTCCGACCAAAAACGCACGTATAAGCAAAGGAAAATCTGAGAATGTGCAAACTGAGGCCGAGTTTCCTTACTCAAACTTGTTTAATGGCTGCGATGGAGAAATATGAAATGAATTCGCCTTGCTATTTTGTCGAAAGTTTTTCCGAGGTAAATATTGTGTTTGAGAAAATTTTATACATCTTTTCTGCCTTCGAAGACAGAACATGGATTTCCCGCATACATTATTCTTTATATTGCATTATAAAGGAGATAGAACTTTTTACTTTCTAATTTCTTTTGCTGTGTGAAAACGTTTAGATTCTTTATTTAAACGTTTTAGACGCCTTTATTTAACTTCATTTTATTCAAGTTTATAATCCGTCTTCCACTCGTAACCTGACGTACTAGAATTCAGAAGTTTTCTAGAGTGCTATGTTTTCGATGACAATGTATATATATAAAATTTGAGTACCGAATTATCAGTTAATCGACTGATTTTAATTGAATCTTGCTTTCACATCAGAGATACCATAGGATAGAAAATTTCAGAATAATTTCATACTATATTCCATAATATTAATAAAAAATTAAATATGAAACACATTAAAGACTTAAAAGTAAAAAAAAATGAATAAAAATAGTTTCTAAAACCACTGTTATTATTACACTGAAAATAAAGCATTTTAAACATACTTTAATCAAAATATATAATGAAAAATTATACGTAAAATAATAGGCGTTGAAACTATACTATAACAAAATTAACCTTCTGTCGTAGCGTCTAATCGGTGACATAAAGCACCCATATTTTTTATGCCAACTTGTGGCATTTTACCACGAAAAGGATGAGATTTCTACTTGCTTCCTGGCCCCCTACCACTCCCAAAAAGGTAATCATGGATTTTTTTCCATTGCTCCGCTAGAGTGCGTGAGGGGCACGTTAATCTGATAGTTGAGTTGCGCCCGATTACGTAAGTATTTTTGATTTCCGAATTTTCAAAATTTCTCTCAACAACTTTTTATATATACCTGTAGATTCGTATATCTATGTACCCGCCCCTAATTCAATCATATTGAACGTTGTTTCAAATATATTTATAAAAAATGTCGTCTCATTACAGCTTCTCAAAGAAAACAGTTGTCATTGCTAGGGATATTACAAAGAAACTAACGTCTTTTTCTTCCTGAATACGTGGACACCAAAACTACAAGTGTAAGCAGAAACTTTCTTGGCTTTAATAACTTATATCAAATATGTCGAAGAAATGTGGGATTGTAATTTCAAGTATGCAGAAAGACGAGACTTAGGAAACCCCGAATGATTTTGGATTACAATGCTACCAAATTTGGAGTAGAGGAAGTTGTTAAGTTGAGCGCAACCTTCAGTGTTTTTCAGAAATTTGCAAATGTGGACAACGGTTATCTTCTCCAACCTATTGAAAATCACTGGTGTGAGTTCAGAAGTGATATGTGTTTCAAACGATGATTTGTATCCCAGACCAATTTTGTTCAAATTTCGTTAGTTGACATTGCAATGAAATACAAAAAAAGTATTTAAAAAACATATTAAATACAGCTTTATATGACAGAATAGTTCAGTTTGATAAGCTTCTCCTTAAACCCAAGCAAAAATTTAATTTTTAATCTCATAGACGTGGGATTCCGTTCGATGAAACAGAATGCCCAGAGAGGAGTTATCTGTAAGGGATAAGTTAATCGGAATTAAGTCTAGGGGGTTTGTTAGGGTTTCAGTCACATTAAATTTAAAACAAAATATTATATGAAATAAACGAGGGGACTTCAATTTAAATACAAAACATTTATTTAAGAAATATAGGGAGAATTTACAGGGGGGAATATGTACAAAGAAAGATAACAAAAGGTTAATAATTTACATGAAGTGAAAATTACGCGAGCTAGATTAATTTGAGAAAGACGTTAATGGGTTAAAAGTAATTTCGGTATTAGAGTGATAGTCGGAAGGAAAAGTTAGATGAGGTATAGTTACCATAACATGATGATCGGGCGACTTAACTGCGCCGAAACAGGAATAGCCTACATTCTAGTAAAAGAGGGATTACGAGAGAGAGTTGCCGGTTTGCCTGCGTCTCTCTTAGCGTGCTCGCTGGTTTTGTGGGGAAAAAGAGGGCGCTGTTCATGACGTATCATGAGCAGGACTCTTGGCTCCATCTATCGCAAAAATAATCTAGCTTTGACAATCTTACTTACGTGGTGATTAAATTATTCTCATTGGTAATATCCAACATAGATGAACTGCACAAGAACGAAGATTAAGAATCATCATAAAACACTGATGGAATTCGGCTCCGAACGTGTTTTTACGTTCTAAATATCGTTTCTATGCAAGGCAGGGCACTACTTTTTATAACTTGTTCCTGTTTTCATAGAATGTATAACTTATAGTGGCATTTTGTTTTGTTTGGAGCCTTAAAACTTCCTCAAGAGCTTTCTAGATAGATGAATTTTAACTATAGGACCCCTATAGATGTTACCTCAAGAATATGTTCAAGCAAATCTAACGTCGCTTAATAAGCAACACCATCTATCTCAAATTTTTGAAATTTCAAAGAGGAAGAATGAACTGAATATTTTGCTATCAATAACGAATATTTCTGAATTTTTTCACATCAGCCAGTAGCACATCTGGTAGTAGCATGTAGTCTCATGTTTATATCAGATGTTAAAAACTTGAGAAATAATCGTTGTTGGCTGAAAAATATTCAGTTCTTTCTTCCAGTTTGAAATTTCAAAAAATTCAAATAGATATCTACTTGTTCCTTGTTAAGCGACACTATATTCTAAAAGTGGCGTGTTTATTGTAATGTGGCGTGTTTATTGTAAAATGGCGTGTTTATTGTAAGATGGCGTGTTTACAGATTTAATGCTATCGAATTTATTGTTTGGCAGAAATTTTTGTTTCTCACCACTATTATAATTCATAAGTGTTTGGCAAAGTTTTATTTTCAAACATTCTTAAATAAAATTTTCGATTATTTAATATTTGATCTTCTACCTTCTAAGGAAAATTCTTTAGATTTCTTTTAACTTTGAAAGTTTGATTCCAATTTGTCTTTTTAGTCACTATTATAATTCGTATTTTAAGAAAAATTCTTTCTACTTTATTAATCATCTATTCTTAAATTATTTTACTTTTAGTTTCTTCCATTAAACTCTGATCTGTTATCTTTTAAGATAAATTCCTTAAAAGACTTTTAAATGCATTTATTTTCTTAGGCCATTGTATATCTTACAGTAGCTTACACTTTGCCCAATTTTTTGAACGGCTTTCAGACGGAAAGAAAATAATCTTTTTCAAACTAACCGTATATTCTTGTTCCATGTATTCCCAAAAGAGCTATTCAGTTCTTCTAAAAGAAATATCTCCACTGTTATTTGGGATATATTATTTTTAAATCTTGACAAAAAGCAAAATATCTACGAGGAAATTCGTTCAAACGGAACTTTTTTCAATTGAAAAATATAGTTTTTTCAGATTCGTCGGTATTACTACGGGAATTTAAATACCACTTTGTTTCTAAATTTGTCATATCTTTCTACGACATAATTATTTATATGTAAGTCATTGATTTTTATTTATTTATTTATTTAATGTATTTGGTGGAAACTTAGAATCATTGATTTAAACACTAAAAAAATTCATCCAAATATTTTTCAGATTGTCTGCACTACAGATCTTAAAATACAATTTTGAACTAAATTTGTGTATGCTAATTAAATAACTGAAAAACACAGAAACTTAGATATTCGAAAAATATTAATGAAAATTAAAATTTCATAAGAAAAATATATACTTATGACCGGTAAAAGCAGACAACAGAAAATAAAACCTTTATTCCGATGGCGGTTTCACTGTGGGATAAATTTTATTCCTAAAATCCTTTTAAATCTGATTGGTAAAATAAATTACTTCAATTCTCCAATATAAGTTTTCTTCAATTATCATCAAAATCAAACGGAAATAAAATTTAAAAGCCACTAAAATAATTCTTTAATTATAAGTTAGCGAGTTAACTTAACTACAATCCAATAAAATATATTCTGAGATAGTGGAGCGCAATAAAAGATGTGCACCAGTCAGGCAGTACAGCATCAAATCGTAAACTCCGCTGCAATAAACTCCAGTCAGCTGGATTTCAACTGTAACCGTAACCAAGGAATGAATTTCTAAGGAAAAATTTCAATTACATGGGTCAAGTGCAGAATCCCAGCATGTCCAGAAACCTCTTTATCTTCTTTTTTCCACACTTAGGATGGGCACTCTGCATTTTATTGCTGTCGAATTTATTGTTCCGGAGGAAAAGTTTCAGTTACAACTTCAAACTTTACAGCTGCGCTGTTCTTTTGGAAAGGCACTTAAAAGTGAAATCGTGCCTCCACTCCAAACTATCCTCCCTCTCCAAACCTCTTGTGACTCGATATATTTGAATTAAAGTTCCTCTTGTTTTATTGTAGCCGCACGCAAGATCTTCCACTTTAATCAGTTTTTTAGATGAGATTTCTAGATGAAACCGAAGTCAAACCAGCTTGAAAATCATGAATAGAATTTTGGGCCACTTTGAAAATATTCTGTCATGATTTTATAGTTCTATTTTTCAGATATTGTAAATCTGATGTTTGTGTTTATAAAAACCGGAAGTAAGCATAAATTTATGTATTAGGGGAAGAGATTTTCGAATATATACCACCTGGACATTTCTTTCATGCATTGTGGAAAAGCATTAACATTAATGATAAACAATAGCAGAATGTTTTGTACAATATTTATCTTACAAACAATGATCAATTCTATGAAATACACCATAAGGTAAGAAAAACTAACTATAATACTAATATTAGTCTAATATAGCAACTATATTAGAATAATATAATCATTATATAACAACTATTTCGCATCAGTCCAATAAATTTATCTTTTGTTCAGATTTGACAAATGGTTCTAAAAATCCAAATTGGACCACCTATTTCTTTAACCCCGAAAAAAGTTAAATTTTATTTTGATTTGCAAATTTTCACCCAAACACAATTGCATGAACACAAGTTTGATATTTTATGCACTGTATCACTTTTTCTTCTTCCTTTTCTTCCTCACAAATGATACTTATTCAATGTTTCTGGCCTTTACTTTCCAATATTTCATGATTTCATTTATATTTATTTTGCTTCAGCTAGTTCCACTTAAAATTTATGATAACTTCAAGTGGTGACAATTCGTCGTTTAAAAAGCAACACCATCGATCTAAAGTTTTGGAAATTTCAAAGCGGAAGATTCAAATGAATTTTTAGCAACCAATAAAGAATAATTCTAAAATTTTTGTTCACGCCTGGTAGGAAAATGTGGTCTCATGCCCATAGTACATCATAAAAAAATTCAGAAATATTCTTTATTGGATTCGAAAAATTCATTTGAATCTTTCTCTTTGAAATTTTAATTAATTGCGATATGTGGTGTTGCTTGTTAATCAACGAATCACTCTTTTTTCTGAGAGCTGTTTCTGTATTTTGTGAGCCTAGTAGTCCAATTTGTTCAATTTTCTTTGGTCTAATATATGCAAATTTCTGATAACAACAAATGAGATTACCTTAATCTGATGATTAAACTATTTTAATAAAGATATTGTAGTAATTTATAGTCGCATTTCCTATATTAACATATATTACATATCACACTTTCCTACTTAACTTAATAAAACGGTAGGTCTTTACCGTTTCGAAAAATAATTAATTTATGATGCCTAAATCTAAGAACTTGTTCTTTCACTAAAACCTCACAGTGCTTTCACTAAAAATAATTTCATGAACCACATTTACATAATTTCAACATCATTTGCATGTTTTACGGGCCAAATATTACAGAATTGAAGTTAAGATATCGGTCTGATTCAGGAGCCTGTCCAAATTCGGCGACTGCCTCCTATGTTTGGCTATAATCTTGCATTGAAAGTGAATTTATTTTTGTCATTCAAAATGCTATAAAATTTACTAATAAAAGGAGATCGGCTAAATCGGTACGCTGCTGGGTAAAATGAGTCAATTCCTGATTCCGTGGTTCTTAGACGTTCTCGTCATGCACATGCGCACTGCGTCCGATATTGAAACATTTAGGTATACATTTAGATGGTATTTCCGTAGGATATGCGACTGTTATGTCACACGAATTAACCAAATTATTTACATTATAAATAACAGCGCAGCTTAAAATATTGAAAAAATCACAAAATCTCATAACCTCCAAAAAATTCGAGAATTTGGGCGGCATGTAAGAATTGCCAATTATATTAATCACGAACATTTACCTTTTAAAAGGACGAAGTGTATTTCTTTTTCTCCTTTGTGCTAAATACTCTCTAATTTTAACTACATAATTATGAATTTCCATATTAAATTTCGAAGCAAAAATTGAAATGAATACAAACGACTTTAACTAATTTATGAAATTAATTATTTCACACGTTGACAAACAACAAAACACAGCGTAAGTATAAGACATGTTTGAATATTTTTTGTAGAAAATATTTTTATTCTTTAAAACGCTATCTGCCTATCTTTTCATATAAGACTATATTTCTTAATTTTCCAGATTTTAATTTTGTTAACAATAAAGTTTATTCGTGGGAAAAATTTTGTCAAGGAAGAGAAATTTATTTTAATATGTAGCTTAATTTAGGAAATGTAATTTACAGTTATAAATGATTATAGTTGAACAAATCATAAAATATATTTTCTGAAACTAAAACTAAGAGATTAAAAACATACATGAAGTATAAAATTTACGCTCTATGGATGAGAAAGCATAAAAAGGTAAATAAATATATGCTAAATTACAAAATGCGAGAAATAACTTGTAAAGCTAGTAACATTTTACTAAATTTATCAAATAATGGATGTGTAATGCAAGAAAAATTTTGGAAATTCATGAATAAAGATATTCATTTTCTTTAAGGCAAGAATTTATTTCTCAAAATAATTTGCATTAAAATTTATGAACGAGAGTATCTGAGGTATAAAGTATCTACGCAGTAAAACTAATTTGTTTGGAAATATTTTAAGTTGGTAAATATTAGTTTTTGTGGTGCATAATAGCGTTCGAAGAGGACCATAATTCTTTTTAGGTATAACTAACTTCATAAATTTAACACTCAGATATACAATACTTATCTTTTATTTTTTATGTCTGCGTTTAGAATCCAGAGATGTATCATAAGATGAAATATATTGAAATTATGAGAAGCATAGACGCATAGGAATAATCTTTCCAACATGTTTTTGCTTAATTGGGTGATCTGCTTTGGAGTAAATTTTGCCATTTTCTTTTCCTACTCATTTTAAGATTACAGCTACAGTCGATCAGAAAGCACTTCATATAGAAAAAAGTTTCAAAAGTGGTAAAAGTGACTACAAGAGAAATGAAATGTTTGAAAAGTAGATTTCATTGTTTATCGCAGATTTTATAGAAGTTTAGGGAACTATTTTGTAATTTTAAAAGAAGAGAAAATGTTAAGGGGACACACGACTCTTAAACGTCGAAAAATGGGGGGAAACTGTAAAATTCGATACATTATATCTCTGAAACAAAGAAATTTATAAACTCACTTTTTTTCTAGAAAAACATCTGTTCTTTCTATTATAGTACACACATTTTCAAAGATTTATATTGGTATGTATTTTCTTGAGAAAGTAATAAATATGGGTCTAATTTTTGGAGAAAAATGAGATAGTCACCTTACGCGCATGATGACGGATAAAATATTTGGCTAAAGACAATATTCTGGGTATCTAAGTAATCCAAAAAGTCTGTTTAAGAAACTGAACCTCAATTTATTAACATTTAAATTTAATTTCTATTTTATATACCAATTTAAAATAAAAATGTTAGAAATTGTTAAAGTTTCAACTTTTCTTATCCCAAAAAACTTCTTTGGAGGAAATATGTTCAAAAATTTGATTCAATTTGTAGAACATTTCACGATGCATATCCTGTAAAAGTTTTATGCAAAAATATTCAATAGTTATTGAGATATCTTGCGCGCAATATAAAAGAAACACATTTTGAGATATAGCGCTTTAAAGTTATGGCCATATTCAATGTTTACGTTGAATAGCTGATACATTTTCTTTCATATTTATAGGAAATTTTTAACGTTTGTTAAAAAATATTTGTTTAAATTGTTCAGGAAAGACAGGGAAATAATATATATTTTTTTCATACAATTGAAAATTTTCAAGGTTCAACAGTCGTATGTCCCTTAAATGGGACATTTTTGGCGTCATCTGTCTAAACAATAAAGGATAATTTCAACATTTTACATAAATAATAACAATAATTTAAATGAAATATTTACACCACAAGCGTTCAGACGACATAAGCAAATGTATATTTGAAGATACGTTTAAGTTATTTAAGGTTTCGTCCGTTCTATAACATTAAGTACCGAACACATGATAAGCATTTAAATTCGCCACGAAATTATCTCCGAATTTCCCTACATAATATCCACAAGCAGGCAGAGCAGACGCGTTACTTTAATTCAGGCAATTATAAAGTTTTATATGCATCCGCAGTCGACCATGATCTCCGGCACTAACTTAAAGGGGAATGAAAACTGCTTTCACCAGCACTGAATACAATTACACTCATTAAATTTACCGTCAACAACACCCGTTACTCTTGTTATCTGGGGCACCACGGTATTTTCGAGATCTTACCGTCATGCAGCGAATCAAATGCGAAGCAAAAGCGGTAAAAATCAACATTAGTAACCGAAATGTCTGATCATCAAAGACCTCATTTTATACACGGGTAATGATATCAGGAGGTTGCTAAAGGGTGTGAAAAGCCGAGGTGATGATAATTAATAAAATTATTGAAATGCTCGATTTGTGTTCTCATTTAGTTCGCTAGTAGGTGAAAAGTCAGTTAGTTATTATCTAAGCAGACGGAATGTATTTGGCAATGTAATTTGAACTTCCAATGCTGTTTAATTGTAAGTACAACTAAGCATAGTTTACGCGCTTCCATTCAAAACTGTTTCGGTAGAAAATGGAAATTTCCCGTCTAACTCTTGTTTTTTCGGCGATTCACTTTAGCACGGTCTTCAAATACTTGTATTAACATATCAAAAGGGAGTGTTTCCCCTTTCAAATTTCACAAATTTTAAGCATTATCAAAAATTTTAGTGTTAACATCAAATTTTAAATTTCTTTTGTTTATTTCAACTTCGAGACCTAAAAAACGTGAAGGTATATCAATTTCTTGAGGTCGGAATTTATGATGGATACAATGCTTTCTCTCTGTATCTTTCCACCTTTCGTTTATCGTTTTTCTTATAACAAAATTTCGATTTTCAGATTTGCCAAAGCATTATATTGATTCAAAATAAATATGTCGGTCAGTTCTATAATCCAACATTTATAATAATAGTAAAAATATAATCCTCCTATTATCCTAAATTTCCTGTATGTGATATGCGACTGTGGTATGTTTACAAAATGCCGGATGCCGGAAGTGGTTCCGGCTGTTTCATTTTTGGTGGTTTTTGGGACAGGGCACTTATATATAACTCAGAAGATATAAGAAAGTAAAAAAGTTAAATGCCATTAAATGTTTTCAAAATTTAAAAACTAAAAGTCATCGTGATTACTTTTACCGAAGTATGTTTTATCACCTCTTGAAACGGTCTGATTTTCTTTACTCAGAAGACAGATAAATTCTTTCAGCGTAATTCCAATTACTAATTTCCTAATAGCTCATTACGAACATTTGATATTTTGTAATTCACTATTGTTTATTAGGTTAAACAGTAATTTATTTTACCTCTGCAAGTTAGGTAGTGTTACATATGGTTTTCGTCGGGTATCCCTCTGAGCGGCGCAAACGTCTTTTTACGTTTTCCATGTTCCGTTCAAAAGCGGATAGCTCCTATTTATATGTACATCTTCTTAAACAATCATGGATAAAGTGTTCTTAAGATTTCAGAGATGTAATTAAATGCAAAAAAGGTTCGATTCATTTACTTTAAAGCCAAGTTTTCTAACCTGATAGCTAAAAGTGCAAAATAATTGGGCGCTCAGAGGGGTGTAAAATATGAACCTACAAGTGCAAGAAATATCCTCGCATATAAATGTTTAAATTCGTAAACTGCCTTAACCATCCTGTCACAATAATTAAACCGGAGTGAAGGGTTTCTCTTATGTTTTATATAAGGCAGTTTTAAAGTTTTATATGCATCAGTACTAGATATGATCGCCGGCACTAACTATAGAAGGGAATGTATGTGCTTTCATCTGAACTGAATATAATTGCAGTCATTAAGTTTACGAGGGAACAACAGCCATTTCTCTTTTTATCTGAAGCCTGTTCAACTCTTTAAAGACAGTATTATCGAGCAACGATGAGCAAAAGTGGAACACATCAACAGGTTTTGACACCAGATGTCTATTCATAAAAGATTTCATTTCTATAAATACTAGAAAATCACCCGTCATGGTACGACGGGTGCAAATTGCCTCTTCATTCGAGAGATTTCCCGTCAAATTTGACATGTTTAAATAGATACATATGCGAGAAGAATGTTTAACATTGATTGAAAACAAATAAAATAAACATATGTTTTATGACAGGAAACTTTTTTTTATTTATATATTTCTGTATTCAAAAACCCTTTTGGTAAACAACATTCCGTGTGAAGTATTTTTCGTTGTTTAACAATTTTATTATAATTCAGTAACCATGAAATTCTCAGCTTGTCAAACGGAAGTCAAAAGTTAAAATTTCAAAGGGATTCTTTTTCGAAATTCTAATCAAAACAAAGCACTTCTCTGCTTGTAAAAAATATTATCAAATTTTATTATCACGATTGCAATAATTAATGATATGCAACAAGGCGTTCAAACTATACCAAGCGCATGATATACCACTGACGTAATTTACTACCTTCCATTTAAAAAATATTAATTTGAAATATATGATTAATATAATTTGAAATTTCTCGGGAACTATTGATCATAGCGAGATAAATTTTATATCAATCGAGAGAAAATTTTATTTCACTATTTTAGAGCTATTAAATTTGAAAATAGAACGACAGTTACTCTTTTAAATTTAAAATGACTGAAATTTAGGTTCTCTAACAATGAAATAATGCTGTTTAACGTCTCACAGTGATATAGCGAGAGTTTTATTGTTGGTGACGTCAGTTCATTACCGAGAGACAGATCTGGGCCATTATATAAGCAAAAATAAAATTATGCAGTTGTTATAAGTGACGAAATGTATTCTCGTCAATGTTAAATTAAATGGTTAATAAAATATGCGATTTCGATCCTTATTTTCTTTTCCGATGGCCGATAAGCCGTGCAGTGATAAATTTTCATACTCGAAGTTAGCATTAACCGATCCTCATTCAAATCAAAATTTAATCAGTTCATCACTAAGTATGGGCGCTTTGGGACCTGACTTCAAAGGTTCGGTTTGATTTTACACGATCGCTGGGTCTAAGGAGACAAGGGAGATCCATATCACTACGTAACAGATTTCCCTGTGACAAAAACCTAGCTTTTTACCACGCCGAAGCCCAGCGCTGGAAACCTATCATCTGGTGCGAAAATATTGTTCAAAACACAATATCCCTGACACGATTCATGAATAAAATGAAGATCTTACATGGTATCCCACCCTCATTTTAAAACTGAATATTTCGGCATATGAGATCAATAGAAAAAGCAAACGAATGGCATATTTATTTTGTAAGCCGTGAAAACCTCATACAAAAGTTTCCGAATTAGTTACAAATTTGCCACCATGGGGTGCTGTACGGTGTATTCGTAGTACGGAGTATGAAAAAGGCTTTAAATGATCTTTTACAACCACGTTTCAATCGATTCAAAATGTCCACCTTCCGTAGCACACAAATAGCGCGTAACAAAAATTAAATATGCAGTTACTCTTTGCAGTGTGTCAAAGTAAATGGATAAATAAATTCTAACTAAACTTGAAACTTCCAGAATGGTCATTGCTTTCAACTATTCCATATTTCCTGGAAAATGCATGGACTGGCTTCCTCACTTACTCGATCTCAACACCTGCGGCTACTTCTTGTGGGCACATTAAAGAACACTGATTTACGGAATAATCCTGCAACACTGGACGAGTTTGAAGAGTGTATCCATGGAGCATTTGCCTCTTCAATGGATTGTTGTGTGACTGCAATAAATTCAAAAGTTCGATTGCATGCAAATGACAATTTATACACTTTTCTCATATTCGGAACTACGGCTACAACATACAACACCTTCTGGCAACATTTGTAATTAAATCTGAAAATTCTGTATCAGATTTTTACTGTTTTCAAAATAGACATACCATTCGTTCAATTCTTCTATCGATTACCTTTCCCGAGTTATTTAATTTAAAAATGAGGGAGTGCTCTGCTGGATACCCAGTACATGTACGAAGCCATATCGTAATTGAGTAACGGAGTCTTTTCTTGCATCCATCAGCCATTAAGACATTCATAGCAGTCATTTTGAGTACACGCCGTAGGAGAACTTTTTCATTTTATTCTCACGTCCCATCTGTGATTAT